>BRDA01025331.1:0-11777 GCA_036984385.1 Crenuchus spilurus
AAATATTAGATGTTGGCACCTCCACATCATTGCATTCAGTTTTTATTCACAATTTGTTTAGTGTCCCAACTTTTTTGGTATCCGGTTTGTACAATATATTTGGTTGTACGCTGACAATTTTGAAACTTTTTTGTTCTTTTCTCATTTTCACTACTACAGCTTTGCATTAATACGACCTGACGGAGGAAGAATAAAAGCTATTGTCAGATTCTCTACAACCTACTGCATGGATATCACTTCAAAAACAAGAGCAGCTATTTTCTTGCTTTGTCAGAGGGACCTAGAAACAGTGTAAATGATGGTCAACGTGTTCCTTCGTCGAGGTCAGTCCATTCGTCTTGCTGAACCTCTCAAGGTTTCGATCACCCCACGGGAAGGTATGACCATTTCACATGAGCCTTACCTGTCCTGTACTGTCCTCTCTCTCTCTCTTCCCTCCATCTCTATCCTTCCGATGATAAGGGCTTGAGCCGGCATCCTGGAGGGATGTTCGTCCTTCCTTTTCTGTCTCTGTTATTTTCTCTGCCTTTCTCTTTGCCACATACTACTTTTCGGACCAGCGTTTTTATGCACCCACCCTTTACTTATCGTCATTGCTAGTCATTTCACTAACTATGCACAAGCATTCTTCTCTCACACAATTTTGTTCCCTCTTTCCTTTTTTGCCCCCTTCGCACCTTGCACTCCCTAGTTAAGGTGAATTCTCCCTTCCCTTTCTTTTATTTACTCCTCACTCTCTTCTATTTCTCCCTCTTTTCACTATCACTCACTCTCTTTCGGACTCGCAGCCTGGCAGCACTGCTCTCTTGCAGATTGCCGGGCTTGCAGGCCAAAAGTATAGCTTGCATCTGTGTCATGAGAGGCAGAAAATTGGAGTGTTTGGGGGTGGAGAGGAAGGTGCTGTTCTGAGTAATTTAGCCTGAACAGCTTCCAGGGGAAGAAGGAGGCGAGCCCCGGGCCATTGGGCTCAGGCTTTTACGCTCAACTGAAAGTGAGAGAACACGCACACACACACACACACACACACACACACACACACACACACACACCAACTCAGTCACTGCAGCAAGTGGCAGCATGCTGTGTACAATGAGAATCCCTTCAGTCAATGCCACACATGCACCAGCACACGCACAGAAATGCAAGTAAGCATTCCAAATCTCCCCCACCCACCAGGCGCACACTGAAATGTAATCCCAATCATTAAACCGAGTGCAATCTACATATGAAATGTAATTTTCGAAAATTAATTTCACCACCCATCTGTGTACGGCTTTCAGATGTAATTTGTCGAGTGAGACAAATATGGTGGTCAACTAAAAGTGATTTAAACCACAGTTCTTTTACAACAGGAGCACCAGAACTGAGAAACATGCACAGAAAACACATTTCATTTGCATAAAATATGTGATCAGAGTTCCAAATTACAGTAATTGATATCATAAATAATGTGAAAAAAAAAGCTTCAAAAACTGGCATCCATACCCAAATGTGCTTCATGGCCAGTGCATAGGTGGAGAAACAATCACATTTCAAAGTGGGCACTGAGCATCCGTGTTCTTGGCTGAAGCTTCTGGTCCAGGGAGAGCGGTATTATCAGCCAGTGAACTCAGGCAAAACCCAGGCAGCCGGCAGCCATTTTGGATGGAGGTTTGGGATGGCTGAGTGATAGTAACAGCAGATAACAGCGTTAGTAGCAGCAGGGTAATGCCGTCATTGAGTCAGAGGTAGGGGGCAGAGTGGTAATGGCTGAGGGGCAACTATTCTGGTTTGTGCAGAGCACAGGAGTGAAGAGTTGCCTCTGGCACACTAAACTACTGCACAGAGAGGAGTGAAAAACAGTGTTATCCAAAACCGTCACACTACACTTTTACAGATTAGCACCCAAGGATTACTCTGCAGTGCAAGTTCTGTGTGTGCATACAAAAACTTGTGCAAAAACATTGACTTTTTTTTGCAGAGATAACACATAGGAAAACTGACATATTTTATATTCATTATATTAATTGCTACTTTTTATGTAATTAATATAAAATTACACTTTTTAAAAACTGAAATTAAATTACGAACATCAATGAACTTTTTCATTATATTCTATTTTTGATGAGCACTGTATGTTAACTTTTCTATAACTCAACTAGGGCTGCCATGATTAGTCGACTAGTCATGATTATGTCGACTATAAAAATAGTCGACGACTAATTTAATAATCGATGCGTTGTTTTTTTTTTTTTTTACTTTCTTTTTCTCTCCAAACTGCTGCGTTTTTCTCACCTTCCACTGCTGCGTCTGCCTTTCTGTCTTGACACACATGCACAGTAGTGGTAACCGGGGTAGGCCGTGGATGACATCACAGGACGTTATATACAGACAGGTTCTGCTATCATGGCTAGCCAGCAACAGAGCTCAAAAGAGTGGGATCATTTTAAGAAAATGAAAGAGAAACGTGTGCAATGCAATACTGCAAGGCAGAACTTACCCTCCACGGCACCACAACTGCGATGCACGAGCACCTGAAAATGAAGCCTGTTGTGGCTGATTGTGACAATGATGAAGAGGGACCGTCATCTCGGTAAGCTAAATTGCTAGTTAGCTGCTAAAATTAGCGTAAACAGAGAGTTAACTTGCTACTTACTCATATTTATAGCTGTAAAAGTGAACATTAGCGATGACGATTTGATTCATTAGCCTTAGCACACATTCATGTGTTTTCTGTAATGTTATAACAGTCATGTGTTTGAATAGGAATGCTAATGTTTTCTAACGTTACGTTTCAGTGCTACGTTTACACTTTATGCTAAACAGTTAATTGTTTGTTGCATCAAGCTGCATATTTCATTAAAGGTTTAATGAACTATGCTTTTAATTGTTTTTATTTTTAGTTAGCATATAGCTGAAATCTAATGACGGTTATATAATAGCAGCTGCATTCTAGTGCGATAAGCTGTATGTTTTATATTCAATTAACATATGATCCAATTAGTCGACTAATCTAAAAAAATAATAATCGTGATTAGTCGACTATAAAAATAATCGTTTGTGGCAGCCCTAAACTCAACTAAATGTAACTTGAACAGGGGTGTCCAAACTTTTGCAGTCCCCTTCAAAACTATCGGAATGGCAAGGTCAGCTCTTTCTTGTTATTGTACACGTAAGGTATATGGACTTGAGATCAACAGATGAATATCAGAATTCCAGCTTATTTCCTGAAATTTTATATCATGATGTGTTAAACAAATACACATTTGGTAGCTGATTTTAGGTAAGCAAAATAATTACAAATAGTCTTAAAAGTTAGAAATACTTAAATGTTTAGTTGAATATGACTATCAACTATCAAGAAAAAGACTAAAAACTCTATCAAGCCAGTGACGTACTGACATTTCTAAACAGTTGTATTCTTCATTTGTGATGCTTTCATCACAATTTCTTTCAGTTGTTGTTTGTCTTGAATTATTTAATCTCCTCTTCTAAAAAGGTAAAAAGCTTACTTGGCTGAAGTCCTTTGTTATGTTGGTGATAGGTTTTGAGTCATCATCTTGCTTGCATCATGAAGTTCCTTCTGATATGTTCAGATGCCAACATGTGACAATTTCATGTCATTGTTGGTAAGAAAATGTTTCAAGCCAAAATGGCATTTGCATGTTATGAAAGACCACCACTGAAGACATGACACTACCGCCACCATACATGAGTTTGTATGTTTTATCTACATACGTTGGTGTTCACGTCACAATTTTTGTGGCTCATTTCTATAAATTACAAGCTGGCCTTCTGATTTTTACTGCTGATACCATCTATATTTCTGCTTTCAAATTTTCTTTGAATGGTGGATTGTGATACCTTCACCCCTGTCAAGGTTGTTGGAGACGTCACTGACTAGTTTATAGTTTCAGTTATCACAATGTCTGTGTCATCAACTGCTGTTTTTTCTTGGCCAACCTGTTCAATGTCGGGTTGCCTATCATGCTTGTACAGTGTCTCTGATTGATTTTCCCTCATATCTCAGTTTCAAAGTGGTTGCCTTCTTCCCATAGACACTCTGATCTTCATGTTGGCTTTTCCTTTTTAACAAACAAATGCAATCTCGACAGGTGAAACCTAGACCCAAATTAAGAGTAGATGTACAAGTGTTACAAATGTCTCTAACAGGACATATGTGGGTAAGAAACACAGGTCAGTAATGTTCCATATTTTTTATTTAGGTGGGTTCAAACAAAATGTGCCATGGTTTAAGTTAGCATGTGTAGATATAAATATAAAAAATAAAAAATATTAAAAAAAAAATTTAAATATAAAAAGCTCAAATAATGATCTGCTAAAAATATAAAAAAATCAGCAAAAGCTTGGACACATTGGCTACATTTTGTTTTAGCTAATTCCCTACTAATCATCTTCAATAAGGAGAGCTAGTATAGTTTCTAGTGACATTTATTTAATAGTAAAGTATACAAAATGTATGCAAGAGCTTATCAATGTTGCATTTTATTGTGCTTCTCCACACCACTATGTGAAAAGTGGTAAATTGGCACAGATACATGGGGCACACTCACAAATAAGTCAAGACTAGCTAAGCTAATACATTAATTTAGCTTCTTCTTTAGTTTTGCACATCCTCCTGTTGCTGCTCTGACTCTGTGAAACTCTTTACCATGTGGTATTAGGTCCATGTCCTAGTTTAAATCTGTTCTCGCCTGCCTATGACTAGATTTAAATATGAATTACTCTGTTAGCTTTGGTTCATGTATAAACTAGTTTTATGGTTTACAGATTTTTATTTCCTTATTATTTTTTCAACTATTTGATTATTTTATTATTTGTTATTGTAATTTAAAAATTTTTATTACTATTATTTTTTATTTAATTTTTTTTTACTTTTACTATTACATTATTTTATTAAAATTTCTTCTCTGTTGTACCACACTTTTGGTCAGATTCGGCTATTTTAAATGTGCTTAAATAAACCGAATTGACTTGAATTGAATTAGAAATCATACAATGTAACATGTTTATACTTTTAATTCAGTTTAAAATATATGTGTACTCTACTATACTTTTACTGGTGTATTTGTACATTTACTTCATGGTCTCATGAACAACAGGTTTGATTAGACCCCTTTGGGCAAAACAACGAGGAGGACATGTAAAGAGTGCTGGTGAGCCATTACATGCTCGGCTACACCTGCTGTGTGCATGCGTGGGTGTGCGGAGGTGTGTGCGTGTATGCTGTGTGTGATGGATGATAAGGATAATGAGTGATGATATGCAAGTGCCACAAGGGAGAACACCTGAGCTTCATCTCATCTGACTCAGACAGATACAGAGAGAGAGAGAGAGAGAGAGAGAGAGAGAGAGAATGTGAGACAGGCAGAGAGAAACAGAGGCAGAAAGAGAGTAACAGAGACAGACAGGCAGAGATACAGTGTGAAAGACAGGCAGAGAAAGAGAATGGTAGAGAACTAGAGAGAGGGTGATAGAGAGAGAGACAGCTTAAGAGATAGAGACCTATGGCGAGAAAGGAGGTGTGGTAAAAGGGAGAGAGAGACAGGAAAAAAGTGAAAGAAAGACTTGCAGAGAAGTAGAGTGAGACAGGCAGAGAGAGGACAGCATTAAGGAGACAGAGAGAGACTGTAAAGGGGTAGAAAGAGGGACAGGTTAAGAGATAGACAGAGGGACAGAGAGAGACAGAAAGACGCAGACAGAAAAAGAAAAAGAGAGAGAAAGAGAGAGAGACTGCCAAAGAGAGGATGTATAGAGAAGGGGTAAAGAGAGAAACAGGTTAAGAGATTAAGAGATGGAGAAATGGAGAGGGAGAGATAAAGAGATGAGGTAAGGAGGGGGTAAGGATAGATAGATAGATAGATAGATAGATAGATAGATAGATAGATAGATAGATAGATAGATAGATAGATAGATAGATAGATAGATAGATAGAAAGAGGGAAAGAGAGAGACTGGAAGAGAGAGAGGGGGAGGGAATACACTTCATGCACAACAATACTCTCCCAGTAGGTACAAATGTTTAAGTTTGCTCTTCACATCAAATGAGCAAAACAATAAATGCAAACAAAGAACTGGAGAAGTTTTTTTTTTCAGTTAAACAAATCATAGTTCGAGACTATTGTTGAACCATGAATAGTTTAAATGTGTAAGTGCTGATAAGTGAAAATATGATTAAGTGCAAATGCAAATGCAGGAAGCCAATTGGGAGGGAACAATATTTCAATAGAACACTCTCATGTCCTGCATAAGTTACAAATGCATAAACAGTACATCAATTAACTACAGAAGATTAATACCCCAGCAGCTTTGTTCAGAAAAGACAAGTTCTGAAGTCAACGTCCCTTCAGCTGTAAAAGACCTCCAAGCAAAACTTTCATTGAAGATAAATTTGTGAATGTTTGATACTCTAGAAATATCAGAGGATTGTGAACGTTTGCTTAGCTTTAATAGTAGAAAAAAGCAATTACACAATTAGTTATTAGCAGTTTCATTTAGCTAGCTAGCTAGCCACAAGTAACTAACTTGCACAACTAACCAACAATAGTTGTTGATCTGCATGAGCAAGATTTATAGATGTGAGGTGTACACCTCATTATTTTTACTTCAATAAAATCATAAAATGTGATTAGTTTCAAATGTAGGACGTGTAGACACTTATTCACCTTCTGAAATTGGGTCTCCTGCCAGCGGCATATTAAGAAAATTCTACAAAAACACTTATATTATATACTTATATAACAGTTCTGAGCTTAAAAGTCTTGATTAGGAATTTTTAAAGTGTGTTTATTTACAATATATCTGGACATCTGAAAATAGATTTTTGAAAAGTCTAAGCTTAGAGCAAATTTAATAAAATTATAGATTTATAACACTCTTACTGTTTTGACACTGTTGTTGCTGAGATTGTGCTGAACAAAAGCCTGTGTAACACTTTGGATGGGGGGATAGATGGGTATAATTGGTAAAAAAATAATAATAATAAATCAAGGCATGTCAGGCTACAAAAGACTACTAGCCTGCAAAAACATCAACTCTAGCTGATCTGATTTTTACTAACAATTAGCTCTACTGAACCTTATCGGTGTGGATCATAGAAAGGAAACATCTACCTATAAAAATAACTGGTTAATTTAATGTATTTATCTTTTAGCACTAGCACCTAAATTTCCTTAATAACTGGATATTTTGTTTATATGCAGACCACCTAATAAGATTTTAGAAAATAATGCTAATGCTATGTGTTATGTATATGCTTAAACTATTTTTTTTCTACTTTTTCTTATCGCTCAGAACAATATTGAGCAATTTCTCTAATCTAGAATTTAACTTAATGTAGTACTAAGATCCTTAAATGATCAAGTTCAAATGTGTAGAAATGCAGCATTTGCAATTTCTCTGGCCTCTTTTTCAGCAATGTTAACCTGTTCCATGTACCAAACCACAGCAGCACAGCATCAACGCCAGTCCAAACTGGTGATTACTGATGAAAAAATGCAAAATCTGTGTCCACACATTGCTGTTTCATGCATTTAAAGCACATGTTTAATGCATCCCTAACCCAATCTACATATATGGCTTAGGCTGATGGCTGTCTCAAAGTGACCCCACACATGCAAGATCAATACACATGCGTGTGTAATATTTTAAATCAGGCTGACAATTGCAGTGAATGCTGAACACTATCAGGTTTATTCAGTAGTTGGCATGATTTGTCTCTTGCATATAATTTTCAAGCAACATGTAGGTGATTTGCCCAATTTGCATTCTTTTTTTATCCGCTCTCATATGTGTGGTTAAATTCTAAAGGCGAGCTTCAGGTGTGCAATTTGCATGTTTTTTCTTCATTTTGCCTATGTGCTTATTTTCTTAAGTGTGTTTTCTCAGAAAGCAGCTTCTAGAGAACCTCTCAAAAGTCGCTCAAAATGCAAAATTCAGAATTTTTTTTTTTTTAATATTTTATTCTATTCATATCCAAACACTATTTTTTAGTCAATGGTTCAGTCATCTGGTTAGTTGATTGTGTAAATGCAATGTTACTAACAGTTTAATTACTTAACTGTTGGTGGGAAATTAACTATGAACTACTGATCATCGTGTTGATATTATTATTGTTTTTATACTGCCTATGATTAGCAAGCTATAATGAACAATACTGTACTCCAAATGCTCCCACCCTTAATATCTTTTTATGGTTTACTTTTCTCTCTGAAATGCTGTTCTGTGGCTGAGTAGAAAGAGCATTTGATTGAATGGGGTGTCATGGGTGTTAAGCAGGCAGGCATGGTGATGATAATAACAGAACCCTTTGCCAATTTAGGCCATGGAGAAGTTTAATAATAAGTTATTATATAATAAACTGAAAATTTATCCTGGCTTTATTGTGTTAAAGGGGATAAAATAGGCTATAAATCAGCTGCACAAAAATGCATAATTGACCGAGTGATAGTAGTGGCATAAAATTGACCATTGGCTGTGGGAGTTGGTGTCACTTTCCAATTCAGCCTAATTATCTCTGACACAGTACAGTGGCATATGAGGCCAGTTTTCACATATTAAGCCTTGCCGTAGACCAAATTATCATTTCACTTCTATTTTTTCCAATTACTGACAATAATTCTTAGTCTAGGGCTGGAATTAATATGTGTGCACAAAAATGGTTTTATTATGGCTTCTACTATAGTTGTACTTTTACTTCTGAAGAAGAAGAAGAAGAAGATGTTGATGATGATGACGATGCCTTAACTCAGGGGTGGAGACTTCTAGTCCTGAAGGATTGAATTCCAGCAATTTGGTGATTTTCTTGCTCAAACACAACAGATTCACTTCAGTAATTAATTTGCAAGTTAAGTTTAATTCCTCCCTTGCCACAAGTGACAGTGGATTATTACAAAACTACTAAATATGTACCTACTCAAATCAACACATTGGAAAAAAATACAAGTAATAACTTGATTTAATTTGATTTACTGAATTATTTCAAAACATATCGATACCACCCACGAAGTTGAGTTTGTCCTTCAGATCAGTATAGACCTGATGAACATGTCAACATTGTGTGGTTCACTATTTTAGCATCCAATTGTGTCGAAGTCAGCTCTAATACCTCTATTTGAATTATAAGAGGCTTAAAGATGCTGTATACAGTACTACATAACAACTGTTGATATTTGTATTCAACAGCAGATCAAACACACCCCTCCCTTCCTTCAGATGTCCCCATGATTCGTGGTAGTGACAGTGGGCTTGCAAACCAAAAGAAATACAGAGAACAAAATCATGGCGGGTAATTAACTTTAGCATGGTTAGCGTTAGCTAGCTTGTATGTTAGTGAATGTAGCATTTGTGTAACAATTGCTGCTGCTAAACAAGTCAGGTGTGATTATATATATATCACAAAGATTCACAAACAGGGCTAAACAATACTGAGCTTTTTCTGTAAAACAGCAAAAACAACTCAATGTTCGACGAGTGGCAGTAGAGCAATATTCCTTTTCATAATTTTCAGCATTCAGAAATCTCTACCAACCTAACCTCTACTGTCCAAACTCCTCACCAATGTTTACATGGGTCTTCGCCCCACCGTTCCTTTTCATCTGTCCTGGGCACAAGCAACAATGCCCCCCATGTTGCTGATTGGCTGCAATAGTGTTGTGTTTCTTGATCTCAGCCACTTTGTTTGTTTCCCATTTACAGAGTCAGGGCTGGGTACGAACACTGGGCCTTTTTCCAGCATGAAAACAGACCAGAAAGATATCAAACTGTGAGGAAACACAGGAGGAGGAGAGTTGGGGACATTACAAGTGAGTGGGTTGATTGGCCATTCCATCACTGGGAGGGACAAGGTTAAAATTATATTTAAAAAAATATATAAAAAATAATAATAAGAAGAAAAAAAATGATCAAAATCAAATCATTGTTTACTTTATTTATTTAACAAAAACTAGGTCAAATGCTGAAGCAGTTTGTGAACAAATAAGTATATATAATAACAATATATAGTATAGTATATAATTATTCACCCCATGGCCAGACTATGCAATGCTCAGAGAAATTGTAAAAAAAAAAAAAAACAAGAGCTACATCTCAGATTTTAAAGGCCTCCGTTCACATGTTATATATTATGTCAGGTTCATGACAGTACAATTAGAAAAACCCAGAGCAAGTACGACTTCTTTAGAAATGTTACAAATCACATTTGGTTATATCCAAACACAGCACATCAGCACAAACACCTCATTCCAACTGTCAAGCATGGTGATGGAGGGGTAACGATTTGGATTTGATTTACAACCTCATGACCTGGGCACTTTGCCGTCGACAATGAACTCTTCTGTATACCAAAGTATTCTAGAGTTAAATGTGAGACCATTTATCTGGCAGTCTAAGCTTGGCTGAAATTGGTCATGCAACAGGACAATGAAAAGAATTAAAAGAATCAAGGTGTTGCAATGTCCCAGTCAAAGTCCAGACCTCAAGCCATTTGAAATTATGTGGCAGGACCTTAAGAGAGCTGTGCATAAATGAATGCCCACAAACCTCATTGAACTGAACATTTACATTTATTTACATTGTAAAGAAGAGTGGTCCAGAATTCCTCCAGAACAATGTAAGAGACTGATAAAGACAAGCTATTGCTGCTAAAGGTTGTTCTGCAAGCTATTGATTAATAGGGTGTATTTCTTTTTTTCACAGAAGCTGGTCCATTTTTGTTTTATTTTTGATAAATAAATAATGATAAACTGTAATTTGTCATGTATTTACCTAATTTTCAGACCAGACATACACTATATAACTTAAACAGGGTGTATTTTGATTTTCCATATGACTGTAGTTTGCTGTTCACATTTACAAACAATACATATGTATTTTTTAACTGGTAGCCAACTATACATTCCCTCCAAAAAACTGGACTGCATGTCTTTAGAACCACCCTGGTTTAAAACAACAAATAAAACAGCAAGGCAGCAGTCTGCTCTGACTGTGGCTTCATACAGAAGTGGTGGATTCAGCCGGACATTCACATAACACATTAAACAAACAGGAGTGTTAATGTATTTGTATCATGCAGCAAAACTTTTATTTTGCCTACTTCACAATCTTTGAAGGAACCCATTGATAAGAAAGTAACAAAAGTTCTGAGTTTCGGAACATCTAAGGGGTATGAGAGCAAATGTGAAGACCTTTTCCACCATAAGAAAAGCAGGCTTTGAGTATTTATTTGAGTATATGGTTGTTACGATGGCACATGTTTGACGTTGTTACTCAAATCAAGTAGTGTATCATGATACTCAATAGCAAACATGGGAAAAAGTCACTAAGTTGCAAGTAATAAGTAAGTCCCAAGTCTTGACAATCAAGTCCCAAGTCAATACAATCGAGTCTCGAGTCAAGTCCCAAGTCAATACAAGGGAGTTTCGAGTCAAGTTCCAAGTCTTAAACTTCCGAGTCCTAGTCAAGTCACCAGATGTAACGTCATTTCAATATTTAACACATTTATTTTACCTATTTATTAAATATTATTTAATATTTAACATCCCCTTTTCTCTACTATAAATCTATATGTTCAGATCCCACTCCAATCAGTCATCTAATACTAGTAAGTCTACTCCAATTATCTTCACACTCAGTTGTTCACTGCCTTTTAACTCCTTGTAAAAAACATTTATAGTAACACATATTTTGAGTGTATAACTGTGGTGTTAAAAACATAAGGAGCTAAAAGGTAGTAGAGAAAGGGGGATGTTTTAAATGCAAAAAAAAAAAAAAAAAAAAAAA
>BRDA01025331.1:11787-24355 GCA_036984385.1 Crenuchus spilurus
TAAAAAAAAAAAAAAAAAAAAAAACAATCATGGAGTTATGTTCTTCTTACATTATCTTTACTACTACTAATAATAAAAATAATAATACCAACAATAATATCTGTGATTGGACGCTGTAGATTTTAGGTCAGGTTGTATAGGGCACTTTATGTCAGACATCTGGATGGAGATTTTTGGGGACCTGGCAACCCTGTTGTTGCTAAGGCACATCTACTCCCCATTGTCTATTTAAGTCCACCCTTTAGTGAGTAATGTCTGCAAAGTGCAGAAAACGTAAATGACTTCATTTTAACAAACAATTAAACATAAATTCAATAAAATGAAAAAGTGCCAAAGTGTTCATCCTTCACCAAAAATGACTCTGATTCAATGCGATTCGTAAAACTTTATCCAGAAATGACGTGCTTATGTGCATACGCGGTACAATTCTGGCAGAGTGAACGGATCGGGTTGTGACAAGCGTTACAGTACTACTCAATACAAAATGACCCAGTTATGTGATTCAGTTTGACTTATTTATTATGTACAAATGGGGGTTTCAAGTCTTTTCAAGTCTCAAATCTCAAGTCCAAGTCCAAGTCCAAGTCAGTAAAGGTAGAGTCTAAGTCAAGTCGCAAGTCTTTAGTGATGTTGTCGAGTCAAGTCACACGTCATCAGTTTGGTGACTCGAGTCGGACTCCAGTCCAAGTCATGTGACTCGAGTCCACACGTCTGTTCAATAACAAATTGACACTTGCAATAATTTAAAAACACTAACCAATGTCTCTAACGCCAATTGTTTATTTGATAGAAAAAAAAGAAACATTGCAAACTTTTTACATTTTAACTAACATGTACAATACGAAAGTTGTGCATATTTGTATTTAAAAAGTATTGAGAGTCAGCGCATGTAATTATTTACCTAATTTGAGTTGTGAATAAAGACCGTTGGCCATAATAACAACTTGGTTGACTCACACATGTACACAGCAGCTTCTGTCACATTACAGAACAGTAGATATGACTGCATGTAGCGTATGTCCAGAGATGTGTTTAATTAGCAAATCTTGACACAGAGAGACTGAGAGACTGTTTCATTTATTCTGCCCCACTCTCAATGGGTCAACTCAATTTCAGCCTCGCTCCAAAGCCTCACAGGGTCTGTTTGAAGTCACCAGCTTTAAGTAATGTCAATGACAGTCTGAAAGAGCATGACAGAGAGAGAGAGAGAGAGAGAGAGAGAGAGAGAGAGAGAGAGAGAGAGAGAGAGAGAGAGAGAGAGAGAGAGATGATATAATAGAGAAGCCTTTTTATCCACCTGGCTAAATGCTTCAGGCTGCTTAGATCTGACTCTTTTTTAAATATATAGCTTTGAGGATTTTTGGATTTTCATATTTGCACTCTGAGTGTGCATAAAAATGTTCAGCTTTGCAATATGACAAGTGAAAGTGTCGGACTCAGACAATGCTCAAAGACAATCATCACAATGCTGTGTGTTTACACACTGACATCACATACATGTAATTCATATATGTGCACACTGGCATCCACACATACACTGACACACAGCCCCACACGGCATGTTGCAAATCTGCCTACGACAACTCTGACACATCACTCCACTGCCAGCTGAAGTTGACAGCTCATTATAGTGAGGGATTTACTTCTTTTTCTGAGTAAATAGCACTTAAAATCATCCTGCAAGCTCATATATAGCTGCGCATTTGGCAAGGCGAAATCTTATTTTCAAAAACGCTCTGACGCATTGAGACCAACTGGTGTGGTCCAAGCTGATAACAGCTGTCCGGCCTGCAGTGTCACCTACATCGACGACAAAACTTGAAGGAATGAGGGAAAGGGAATTTAATGGGTGCTCTATTTGAATATTTAGTGATTTGTATGATGAGCTAAACAAATAGCACTGAACTCATTATGATGTTTAATGAAAAACTGATTGACACCCACAAAGAAAGAAAGCAAGAAAGAGAGTGTTAGAGAGAGTGAGTGAGAGCGAAAGAGATAAAAAGAGATTTCAACGGTCTACCAGGCAATCTGCCATGTCCAAGATGACTAGCATGACCAACAACAACAACATGAAAAATATAAATGCAATTCCACGCTTATGGAAAATTGCAATAGTTGTTCTGAGCAGGGAATCTGTTGAATTCAAAAACTTTGATGTCTGTGAAGACAGAAATGCCTTGAAGATCAAAAATGATGCCTGACAGCACCAAGTAGAAGTGGACAGCTTTGGTGAAGGTTTACAGCAGTGTTGCAGTCATTTTATCATTGCGCATGTCACGGTATCATAGCACGTTTTCTCAGGAGAGCGATTACAACAGCTTAAAAAGTGTTCCTCTGACTGCTTGGACCCTGTGAGATGAACGTCAAAATCATTTTTTGTCAGAGTCTCAGAAGAAGCGAGCTAGCATAAGCATAAGCGCTGGCATACGGCGGAGCAGACATTTTGCAGAATCCAAAGCAAACAAGGGATTAAGTGATGACAATCCAGAGAGTGTTCTTTTGGTTTACAGATTCATTATTATGACCCATGCATACAAACATGGCACGGCAGATTCTGCAGAAACAGAGGAGTAAGATGGACAAATGGGCAGTAATGAAAGAGACTTACACTCCTGGCTTAGCGTAGCAGCAAATGTCACCACCTCCATCTGTCCAGCTCTGATGACTCTCAATGTGTGAAAGGTAGCGACTGCCGGACGCTCCAAGATAGCAGCCTACTCCCTCGTCTCTAGTGCCAGGTGTTTGGTACACAATACATGGCACACAAGCGCCCCCCTCAGCCATGCCAAGAGTGGCCAAAGACCATGGCCAGGAGATCGAGATGTCTCGTTTTATCAAACGCGCCACTTCCGCAGGTCTTTTGGCCTGCAAATTGGCTTTGGGGACGAACACACTTAGCCCTGGCCATGGCTAAGGGCTATTTGATGTGTCGTTTTTAGGCTGGCTGAGGCACTCAGGGGGGTTCTGGATGCTCCTCAGACTGGGCGGTTTTGAGGAGGGTTTTTTGGAAGGCCTCTCCATGTTCCTCGCTCCCTCTGGAGGAAGCAATCGGAGCTCCTGGCTGCCGAGGCTGGTTATAGTCCAAATGATTTTCCAATGGGCAAATTAAAGCGAACACACTCTGCGGCCACTCCAGTTTGTTATTTCATGTGGAAAACAACAGATGAATGGGGAGACAAACTAAATATCTACATGTGTATGAGCAAAAGTGAGGGAGAACAATAGAAGCAAGCAAAAATGGCCACAGTAGCAAAAACCAGAATGAAGAGAGCTTTAAAACAAAGCAGCCAGTACCACAGAAGGAACACACCATACAGAATGTTTCTCTGTAAAAAAATTAATGACCATTTAGTGGAAAGGTTCTCTATGGAATCAAAATTATTTGCTTAAAGTATCTTTCCAAATAGCATATTTTGGCTTTATGGTAACGTGGATGAAGCTTTCCTGTCTTGAGGTGTATTAGTTCTCCATACTACTCACTCAAAATGAATGATCTGCTTCTTGCCATCTCTTTGGGCTTTGAGCAGCTGGAGAATGAAAGCAGCATGATGTCCATTACTGTAATGCTGTGCAGAAGTCAAGTTGGCAAGGTCTTGACACCAGTGGTCCTCTTCTTATTAAAAGCCTATTGCAGTAAATCTTTTTCGGTGTTTATAAATGACTTTATAATACACTGAGTGCTTCTGGGGCCAAGAAGAACCAAAATGAAAATACACATTCAACTTAACAAAGACTACACAATTCACCAAAATGACTAGCTGAAGAATTGACCCTGTTCTTTTTTTACCCGCCAAGTTGGTAATCCAAAAACACAAGTGATTACACTGCCACCTAGAGCACTGGAAGGTAAGAAATGTATGGTAAGATATGAAAGGTAAAATTAGGTCTTTACTGTGTTGGAGCAGTTGCTCATACACAGTGAATCTGCCAGTGTTAAATCAACACTATTAGAGTTAAATTAACACTGGGAGTGTTAAATTTTGACACCCTCAGTGTTAATTTAACTCTAATAGTGTTGATTTAACACTGACATATTTACTGAGTATCTGATTATACAGTGAAATTGTATTAAAATGTACACAAGCATCAAAACTGTAAAATGCATTTACATTTTTTAATTTGGCAGATTAGCTCATCCAGAGATTGCCTATGTGTTACATTCACAGTTGAATGTAGCATTGGGAGTCTTGCCCAAGGACTATATTTGTATAATGTTGTGTGATTGTCTATACTGAGGATCAAACCCCAGTCTGCCATGTGGAGTTAAGCAATGTTACTCACTACATACCAGTTTTTTTATGCCAATAAAATGCTTGGGCTTTAAAATCTATAATGAAAATACAACAGTACAACCCGAGTTTTGAATATAAAAAGAGTTTTGAATGTTTTAATCCAATTTAATGACATTTAATATGACAAAATATTCAAAATTATATTTAAAACAATCAAATCAAATGAAATTATCAACATATTTGAGGTCATAATGTTTTCTAAAGAAACATAAACCAATTAACTAATTTAAATGCGAAAATTACAGCCGGTTTCTTTCACAATTACGAGAATTTCTACAAAAATGAATTGTTTATCATTTAGATAGACAGGCTATAGGAAGGCTTTTATTTATTTTAATTTTTACACTCTTGTCTTCTGCAAAAATAAATAAATAAGTAAATGCTTGAGCACTGGAACTGGGCCTAGCTCTCCCACTCTCTTCTCTGGCCAGTGGGCAGACCACACTACTGCAGTCATTTGGTCTCACTGTTGGAAGGCAAGGCTGAGCGCCAAACAGGAGGCCACACACACACACAAACACACAGGCACACACATATTACCCCATTACAGCACTTAAGAGTATGTATTATTATTTTGAGTATTTCTGATTAAGAGGCAGCTGCGAAGACAGCTGGCCTGGCAAGGGAGCTATCCATCAGAAGCTGGGATTTTGAAACAAAATGCATAAGCACAAACATATTTGCAAGTCAAGTCAATACGCACGCATACACTTGCACAAGATATTCACGCTCGCTGAAAGGCAACCACTCATTTTCTTCCCCTCGATCCATTCTCCTTGTTCTGAACACACACACACAAACATGTGCATCCTTGAAAAGCCCTTGAAAATGCAGATTGGGTCCGAGCATTAATTTCCTCAGAGAGCTCTGAGGGGGGGCAGGAACCGGATGCTGAGGGGAAATGGTTCAGAGGCGGGAGCTCAGCTGCATATTTGGGGAGATGGAAGAATACACAGAGGAAGCATATCCTAGCCCCACGCCACCTGGCATACACATATACAGCACAAATACACCAAGGGGGCCTCAGCAAGACATCTACCGCGTGGCCCTGCTGTTGGTTTGTGATGTGTGTTTGTGTTTAAGGGGGTGTGTACAAGCAAGTGTGTAGCACAAAAGTCTTTTGTTAGGGTGTAATGCTTTCACTGTGGTTTACACGACCTCAGATGACCTATCCGTGCAAATGTTGTTGGATTAGAGCAAATGAGAAGCTGTTGCAGACATTTGTTGGGGGGCTAAAATGCTTCTGAAAAATAAGGCATTTCTTTAAAAATGATCAAAAAAGCTTTACAGAACACTCAGAATGATGCAGTCTCATCAGAAATAGTTCTATGTAGTACCAAAACCTGGTTCTTTCACTTTGCAGAACTCTTTTTGTTCTATACAGAACTATTTTCATAAAGTTCACCATGCCGAGGATCATTTAACATGCACATTTGTCACGATTCTATACAGGTGCTGGTCATAAAATTAGAATATCATGAAAAAGTTGACAGTAATTCCATTCAAAAAGTGAAACTTGTATATTATATTCCTTCATTACACACAGACTGATATATTTCAAATGTTTATTTCTTTTCATTTTGATGATTATAACTACAACTAATGAAAATCCCAAATTTAGTATCAGAAAATTAGAATATGACTTAAGACCAATACAAAAAGGATTTTTAGAAATGTTGGCCAACTGAAAAGTATGAAGATGAAAAGTATGATCATGTACAGCTCTCAGTATTTAGTTGGGGCTCTTTTGGCCTGGATTACTGCAGCACTGCGGTGTGGCATGGAGTCGATCAGTCTGTGGCACTGCTCAGGTGTTATGAGAGCCCAGGTTGCTCTGATAGTGGCCTTCAGCTCTTCTGAATTGTTGGGTCTGGTGTATCACATCTTCCTCTTCACAGTACCTCATATAGATGTTCTATGGGGTTAAGGTCAAGCGAGTTTGCTGGCCAGTTAAGAACAGGATACCATGGTCTTTAAACCAGGTACTGGTAGCTTTGGCACTGTGTGCAGGTGCCAAGTCCTGTTGGAAAATGAAATCTGCATCTCCATAAAGTTGGTCAGCAGCAGGAAGCATGAAGTTCTCTGAAACTTCCTGGTAGATGGCTGTGTTGACCTTGGACCTCAGAAAACACAATGGACCAACACCAGCAGATGACATGGCACCCCAAACTATCATTGACTGTGGAAACTTTACACTGGACCTCAAGCAACATGGATTCTGTGCCTCTCCTCTCTTCCTCCAGACTCTGGGACTTTGATTTCCAAACGAAATGCAAAATTTACCTTCATCAGAGAACATAACTTTGGATATAGACACACCTCAGTTTCTAGCTAAATATCTAAATGTGGAGTAAAATTTACTTTCACATGATTTTTAGTTGCATTTATGTGAAATATCTCTGAAATGAGAAGCCTGATGGCCCGTTTTCCGTGCAGTGCATATCAGTTGTGTTTACGATGATAAAAGATGTAACACATGTTGAGGTTTTTACATACTGCAGTAGTTAGCATTCGGTAATGTCACTCTATTGTCAGTCTCAAGGCTTGTCTGCACCGGCAAGTTTAGCCCAAAACACTAAAGCCATTCACCTTGCCTCTAGCTAATGATATTCATTCCTTTATCCTCTCTTATTCTTTCTCTCTTTCTCTCCTTCACTTTCTTCTTTGTGCTACTGTCTACCACTTTCTTTTTTCCTCAACTGTTGTTATCCAGTCTTCTCTCTCCAGCACTCTCTTCAGACTTCAGCAAACCTTGAGGTCTATCATTATCATGCTCCATTACTGATCTCCTTCTCTCTCTCTCTCTCTCTCTCTCTCTCTCTCTCTCTCAAAATCCTCTCTACATTCCTCCCTCTCTTTGAGGTCCATAAGAACACTTGAGAACATGGTGTCTTGGTGACCAAGTTGTTCTTAACTACAAAGTGAAAGAAAGCAGATTGAAAGAATGGGGGTAAAGGAGTGCCTATTTTCCTGGGCTCAGATCTCCTCTCATCTTACCTGCTCTCACACGCATACATAATAAATGAACCTTAAATTAAAAAATATAAGGTTTAAATAAACGTTCATGCAGTATATTGAAATTATCTGCAAAGGGAAAAAATTGGCCTCATTTTCCAACCATAGAAATGTATTCCCTACTTCTCACACTTCTTATGTTTTCTTATGTGGGATTTGTTCTTCAGTAGAGCAGAATATATCCATAATATTATAGGATATAGATTACTATAGGCCCATTGTTCTTATCTTTTAACAGACATTAATTAGCAAGCACCCCCCCCCCCGATTTCAGACCATTTGTCATTCAGACCTAACAGCAGGTGACATGATGACATTCTGCATGACTTTTAAGTCAATCACAGGAAGTCTTAAGCAAAAAGCACCTGAGCCAAGTGCAGAGGGACACTTTAGACTCATTCAAAACACCATTAAAGAAAGATTTTTAATAGTGTGCAGTAATTTGTAGATTAATAAAGAATTATTGATACTTCTGGTTCTTTTTGAGAATCAGCTCTTACAAAAACAAAACAAACAATAAACAATATTTACAGGTACGTACTATGTGTTTTCTTTAAGAAAAGTGACAAAAAGTGAAACAAATATTCTTGTAGAAGATGATTAAAGACCTGAGCCACTTTGACACACTGTCTTAGCAAGAAAAATCATCCCTAATCTTGTCAAAATTACAAATATTTCTAATTTTGAGAATGTTGTAAGCTTATTTTAAGATCATTTAACATATAACAAGACATTTCTCCATAAAAAATGTCTCTCTGCCAACTATATTAGCAGATATTTTTGTAGTTTAAAGCATTTGTCTTAAACATGCTAAATTATTTGTTGATATAGTGAGATAATTTGAGATAATATTACTTAAAACAAGTAAATTATGATAGATTTTAAGTAGTCTTATAATAAATGTATAAAATTTCCAAAATAAGAAAACTTGATTTAGGCTGATTTTACTTGCTAAGATATCATTTTTTGCAGTGTAAACAAAAGGTTATGGCCAAACATCTTTAACATCTCTGGTACATTGGAAATATGGAAATCCCCCTGATCTCAATCTGAGCATCTGTGGAATATGCTGGAGCAACACATCTGATCCATGGCAGCTCCACCTCACAACTTATACGACTTAAAGAATATGCTGATGCCAGATACATCAGGCCACCATCAGAGGTTGTTTAGGTTGTGCTCATACTGCAGGCAAATCAGATTTGGTTCTCAGATCAGGTCTGTTAAAATGACTGTCCCCACTGTTATTTGCAAGAGATCAGATCAGATCAGTCCAGACATCACAAGTTTGTCTGCATGGGTTGCTGTGGTAATGACGAATGAGTCAGTAGCTATGCAGCCACAGAGGTGGCTTTTATATATGGGAGCAGGAGAGATGGAGGGGCATCATTCAAATTCAGCAACAGAGGAGGTTGATACACACTGCAGTGCTCTGTGCAGTAGTCATGGCCAGCTTCACTATGTAGCAAGAGATGCAATGGTATCACTACAATTGATAAGGGGCGGTCTAAGCCTGTTTGGTGCCATGGGCAAACTGCCACTCCAGCACACCCTACTCCCCCCATCCCTCCCCCCCGCCCCTTGGCAAACTACTACTACACTAGCCCGCAAAAATAATTTGAGAGGGAGGGCAGGGATAGGGCTGTGTCACCCTTGTTGAGATGCCGCCCTAGGCAGCTGCCCATATCACCCATATCAGAAACCACCACTGCACTCAATCACTCTGGTTTTGATGTGGTCACTGTTTGCCATGTTGCAAAAGGCACTTCAAAATCTGATTTGAGAGGCCAGAGCATCCAAAAATAAGATTTCATGATCTAGATACAATCTAGATCTTGCCAAAAATTGGATTTGGGAAAGCATAGTGAACACAACCTCAGATTCATGAGGACTGGCAGCACATTAGGCTATGTTCAGACTGCAAGCCCTTTTTTTATTTGCCTATTTTTATTTATTCATTTATTATTATTATTATTATTATTATTATTATTAATTGTTATTAATTAATTAATATAATTAAATATAATTATGTAAGATAAGAGATAAGGGGTGGCACAGTGGCTTAGTTAGCATGTTCGCCTCTCAGCGCTGAGGTCTTGGGTTCGAGTCCGCATCTGAGCGGAGTTTCCATGTTCTCCCCGTGTCTGCGTGGGCTTCCTCCGAGGTCTCCGGTTTCCTCCCACAGTCCAAAAACATGGAGGTGAGGTGAATTGGCTACTCTAAAAAAATGTAAAAAAAAAAAAATGTCTGTGTGTGTGTGTATGTATGTGTGTGCGTGTGTGTTCACCCAGCGATGGACTGGCACCCTGTCCTGGGCTTAGTTGAATAGTGTAATGACCTGCCCTGCGCCCAGTGAGGGGGTAGGGGACTAACCGCAACCCTGATAAGGATTAAGCGGGTGTGATAATGAATGAATGAATGAATACGAGATAAGAAAATGCCTCACATTCCACTGAATCTCATAATAAAAGAAAGTCTAGCTAAGGCATCACCAACACTAAAAAGCATTTTCTGGTGGTCATGATACATTTTTAAAGTAGCCAAACAACAACCCAACACCTCTGATTTTTTTCCTTTTGAATGCATTTTTAAAATAGCCCAATTATGCAGGAAAACTGCAAAGATGGCAACTCTGCAGCCATGCCACCAGCTGTCAAGCATGGTGGTGGTGGTCAAGGAGAGGTTGGATGACATTGGTCGAATCCCTTTATTGACAATCCAGACAAGAGAGAATAAACTTGGAACACTGGACACAGATTGAGACTAGAAACACAACTTGTGAGTAACTTTGACCTTTTTTTACAACAAATTCCAGACAAGACACTGACATATAGCAGAGTAACTGGGGAGAGAAATGGACATGTAGGGAAGGATGATAAAACAGGTCTGGATGATAAACAAGGAGTGACAAGGGCGGGGCACTGGCTGGGAAATGGAAGTGAACAGCACAAGAACTGAAGGTAAACAACAGACACATAGACCCGTGGACATGACAAACCCTTATATATGGCTTTAGTAACTTCCGCCTACGCCACTACCACTACAGCCCAAGCAGAAAGGTGTCCAGACATGCAAATCCAGTCTGATCACTTGTAAATAACAGTGTAGACAGTTATCTCAACAGATCTGATTTGAGAAACAGCCCCTGCAGTCTGAACACAGCCGTAGCCATATTAGCCAAGTGGTTTGAATGTTGTGGATGAACAGTGAAGAACGAAACCTTCATTTGAAGGCCAGAGGCTTGTCTCTCTAACTGCTTAACCATGTTTACTAAAGCTCCTTAATGGAGTCACAGTGTTTGTGTATAATCTAATTCCCTTTATAAACATGATTTTATTCAATAACACAGTTAAGTCTCTCTCCCATTCTGCCCTCTCTCACCTGTTCATTTTCTCCCTCTCTCATCCCCACTCACTCTGTCCTTCTCTCTTTCTTATCTACTCAATCTTGCTTGCTCCCTCTCTCCTCCATCTCTTACTCATTTACTCTCTGTTTCCCTCTCACTGTCCCTCTATTGCACTCATTCTCCTTTCCTCCCTCCTTTCACCCACTCATTCCCTTCTTCTCTCCCTCACTTCTCCACTCTCTTATTTTCTCTTTTTTATGTCTCTAATAGTCTACTTTTGCTGTCTCTCTTTTATCCACTCACTCACATCTCTCTCTCTCTCTCTCTCTCTCTCTCTCTCTCTCTCTCTCTCTCTCTCTCTCTCAGCAGGTGAAGTGCTGCACATGCATCCAATGCTCCACTGC
This sequence comes from Crenuchus spilurus, assembly GCA_036984385.1. Lineage (NCBI taxonomy): Eukaryota > Metazoa > Chordata > Actinopteri > Characiformes > Crenuchidae > Crenuchus > Crenuchus spilurus. Next base: position 22,848 of record BRDA01025331.1, read on the forward strand.
ACCATTAATACCAGCGTTTTGTAAATTGTGTTCTAATGATGATCTAAGTGCTTTTCTGCAGCGACCTGAAAAAGCCGGTCTGTCAGACAGTGAAAAAATAGCAGGCACTTTAGTCAGAGTGCAGATGTATTTCTCCCTCCTGCCTTATAATGGTAATATGCCACCACCCTAAAACACACACACACTCACATACATTATCCAAATGCCCACCCTTACCCTCCTCTAACTGCCTGCACCATTGTGCAGCCCATTCTTCGCAGGGCATTTGGAAGTGGGGCGGCATCAGGTTATCTGTCAAAGGCGATTAACATCGCTGAACCCGGCTACTCTCTCTATAGTTATTTTACAATTGAACTGCAGGGCAAAAGAATTGTCAAGTCGCATTATTTTCTACAGTAAGTGCACAATAAAAAAAGAGAGCTCTCAGGAATTAAGGTGCATGTAAGAGAAGCGCCTGCTCTGTACATGTGTATATATTTTAACTGAATTGTGGCTTCGTTAGACTGCCAAACGCAGCATGTGTTCCTCTGTGATGTTTCTCTTTCTATTTACAACTCATTGTTCTTGATTTTCTGGAGTATGAAGGTGAGAAGGTGCCCAACAACAATACAAACAAGAATATCATTATCAAAATGAGAATCTCAGTATAAATAACTATTGAAAAGAGTGTCAACTGCTAACTGCCCAGAGGGAAAAAAATGCATTGCTCAAATGTTGCTCGTTCATGGCTCAGGAGAACTTTAGATTCTCCTAAAACTAATTGGGAGAAAAAGTCAAAACCGAGACGTAACATAAACATTATAGTAGTTTTTCACAGCATAAAAATGAAGATGTCTTAGATGAGATATGGTTGAGTTTGTATTGAGATGTATGTCTTTAGAAAGATTCGTTTTATTGTTTTGGTAAATCTAAGCACTTGAGATGTTATTGAGATCTCAAGAAGAGAGACTGGAGAGATTATTGTGGGAGAAATAGCATCAGGAGACCAAATATCTGATCTGTACTTCCATCTGATCTCATTGTTGTCTAGGCGAGACTACTGAGATGTTACTTAGCTCTTCTTTTTGATTGGTCTTTCCTGTGGGTGTACACTGACAACATTTTAATATATAACCAAGGGTATGTACATCTGCAATTAATAATATTTATACATTTATTTTCAAAAACGAGACTTCTACACTGTCACTATGAAGAACTTCATCCTACCCATGCACACGTACATAATGTAATGGAATGACATTGCCCCAGGCTTTTAGTGCAACTCACAGAACAAGACTAGCGCCATGTACAACAAAACTAGTGCTGTGTATACAGATACAATAAGTAAACATGTAAATAAAGCAAAGCATTACACACAAGGCCAGATAATGCTGGAAAATAATATTGTAAACAAGATGCACTTTTAAATATATATATATATATATGTGTGTGTGTGTGTGTGTGTGTGTGTGTGTATATATATATATATATATATATATATATATATATATATATATACACACACACAG
>BRDA01025332.1:4162-21241 GCA_036984385.1 Crenuchus spilurus
TTTTTATTGAGTTTAGCTATGTAATTTACGTTATTGAAATGATTAATGAATTAACAATTCGACATGATTGACGACTGTACCCGGAAATTTACACGTGTACGTCCTATATTTCTGTGGTTCTGCTTGCATAGGCATTATATCCCTCCAGCTGATGTTTGACATTAATGGCAGTGCTTTTCTATGGAGATGTCTTTATATCCTGCATGTGCACATTTAAAGGCCCATGTCAGCAGTTAGTACAGCTTAACAATTAAGTAATTAGTAAAGTTATTGCATTTAATGTATCGATTTGAGTTATTTTTAGTATCCACCATCATACTAGTGTTTGGCAATATTCATGAAATTCAATGAATTTCCCATAAATCCCTGTAGTGCTTTCCTCATCACTCGTTCTCCTAAGATGTTGTGTTTCATGTATTTATTCTATAATCTAAAACATGCAGGAAATGACATAAATGACAGTTAACTCTCAGGTTCTGGATGCTACGAGTAAAATGTACAAAACAAAATTTCAAACTAATAACAAACAACTTGGTCAGTGAGAAAACTGCATTTTCATGCTATCTATCTATTAAATATACTGATGATAATATTCCTAAAACTGGAAGACATTGTCAGGGCGTGTCAGTTTTGTGGTATAGGTGATACATCCCCCACTATGTGGCTATATTCTACTTTGTGAAATCCACAGGATATGAAGTGTAAGATGGAAATACAGATTAGTTTTGAATGCATGCGTGTTCTACCAGCTCTCGGGTCGCTCCTCTGATCCATCAGTGAAGAGAAAGAAGCAGGAATAAAGTGAATGAAAACAAGGCTGGAGAAAAGCAAGCTGCATCTGTGCACTGTCAGGCATCAGGCAGAGAGGCAGATAGCATCTGGCCTCCAGGCCCTTTGTCATGGCGTTGTTGAGTCTTGTGCTGGCATTTTTTTTTGTCTGCATGCTGTTTTATTGCAGGCAGAATTTGTCAGGCAGGAGTTGTAAAGAGTAAGTAGCTCCATCGTGTTGGAGCTGAGCACTGAGGCCCTGTTGGTTTGGAGAGAGAGAGAGAGAGAGAGAGAGAGAGAGAGAGAGAGAGAGAGAGAACTCTACTTTAACTGTGTTAACGGCTCATCTCAGCAGTGCAAAGCAGCAGAATGGGCTTTTAATGCTTTTTCATTGGGGCTCATGTGCCACACTATCTTTAAATGCTGGATTTGAACCTTGGGAACAAGTTGCTATTTATGATGGTAGTTAAAGTTGTTTGTTTTCTTTCACGTAAAATATCTCTCACTCACTCTCTCTCTCTCTCTCTCTCTCTCAATTTCTCTTTTTCTCTCATTTTCTCTCTTTCTCTCTCTGTTTCTCTCTCAATTTCCCTTTCTCTCTCTCTCTCTCAATATCCTTTTTCTCTATTTTTCTCTCTCTCTGTTTCTCTCTCTCTCAATTTCCCTTTCTCTCTCTTTATCTCTCTCACTCTCTCTCTCTCTTTCACTCTTTCTCTCTCTCTCTCTCTCTCTCTCTCTCTCTCAATTTCCCTTTTTCTCTCATTTTCTCTCTCTCTCTTTCTCTCTCTGTTTCTCTCTCTCAATTTCCCTTTCTCTCTCTTTCACTCTCTCTCTCTCTCTCTCTCTCTCTCTCTCAATATCCCTTTTTCTTTATTTTTCTCTCTCTCTGTTTCTCTCTCTCAATTTCCCTTTCTCTCTCTTTCTCTCTCTCTCTCAATTTCCTTTTCTCTCTCTTTTTCTCTCTTTCTCACTCTCTCTCTTTCTCAATTTCCCCTTTTCTCTCTCTTTCTCTTTCTCTCTCTTTCACTCTTTCTCTCTCTCAATTTCCCTTCTTCTCTTATTTTCTCTCTCTCTTTCTCAATTTCCCTTTCTCTCTCTTTCTCTCTCTCTCTTTCTTTCTCTCTGTAATTAGACTGAAGTACCTAAAAATCTCTGACTCATCATGCCTCTTTATCTCTCTTTTTCTTTCTCTCTCTCTCTCTCTTTTTCAATTTCCCTTTTTCTCTCATTTTCTCTCTATCTCTATCTCTCTTTCTCTCTCTCTCTCTCTCTCTCAATTTCCCTTTCTCTTTCTCTCTCTCTCTTTCTCTCTCACTCTCTCTCTCTCTCTCTCTCTCTCTCTCTCTCTCTCTCTCTCTCTCTCTCTCTCTCTCTCTCTCTCTCTAGTTAGACTGAAGAACATAAAAATCTCTATGACTCATCATGCCAATTTTGGCATTTTATAGCATGAAACAAAAATGTTTACTCTTTTTTGTTTGTTTTAAGCAATTGTAAATATTGCTCAGTGTTGCTTCTGAATGTATTACAGCACTTGCCTTTGCATGTATTCTGTTACAGTGGATACACACAGTTTTTTTTTTCTATGTGTAGTTATTATTCTTGCCTAGCAGGCTTCCTGCAATCAAAGTTACCTGGAGTTTCGTCACAATGAGAAAGCAGCAGTCAAAATGAACTGAAAGGTTATATTTATGACCAAAAGACAGGTTCAATATTTTTGACCCAAATGGCTATTTATCACACTGGACCCGTGTTTTACTCAGTCCACTCACTGACATCTCCTTCTGTATTGGGTCATTTTCACAAGTAGTGAGTCTCTTCACAAAGTCTGTGAGCAGAATAGAGAAAGTTCTACTGATTCAAACAGTCTTCCGTTTAATCTGAAAACCATTTGCTGATCATTTGCACATGTTTAAAACCTTCATAGTTCATGTTGTAGTTCAGATTCAGCCTCAAAATGTATGTAAATGTTTAATAAAAGCAAATATGTATGAATATTTAGGAGCGGTAGTTAATAACTGAAATCTAATGTGTGTGTTTCACGATGTACCTGATAAACGATATCCAATATATGACATATTCTTTTAGTTGCCAAAGGCCATTCTCCTCAGGTAAGTGCATTACAACTGTCATGTCATGTCACACGCCGTCATCACTTTGTGATGGTAGGCTGCACAGACGAGTCACTTCCCTCCAATGCCATCTGTCTCTGGTTGCTTGTAGCAGGCTAGCACCTGATAATCCAGTCCAGCATTACAACGTAATGAACAAATATTCTGTTGACTGAAGATTAAGTGAACTTAAACTAACTTCCAAACACCAAAACATGGGAGCAGCCATAGCCTGGTGGTAGGGTTTAGTCCCCAGAGAGGTTATGACTGAAATGCCCTTGAGTAAGGCATCTAACCCCCATCTGTAAGTCGCTGTGTATAAGAGCATCTGGTAAATGTCTCAATTATAAAAACAAGTGTATAACCAGTTTTAATGAGTCCAAATATTAAACGAGGGCTTAATTTTCAACATTTAACCACATACCACAAAGCTTTTCCTTGACTTCTAATGAGGCAGGGTAGCAAATACCAATTAGAGATTTTAAATACTGTCACCTGGAATGTTACTGAGTATTCGATTACTCATATACACTCCCACCCTTCATTCTCGCCTCCCACCAATGGCACACAGCTGTAGTTTCCTTTTTAGTCAGCTTGATTATACTAGCATATTCTGCTGTGACGAAGACAGAGATCTGCTTGTTTGCTGTATGTAACAGCTGTACCTCATCTTTATACTTCTGTGGAATCAACACTGTGCGCTTCAGCCATGTGCTCATTATTCATCACATACCTGCCTGCATAAGAAACCCCACAGACGGAGCACAGCATCCTTTCCTTACAGTAAACCAGACCAGAGAGAGAGAGAAGAGAGAAATAGAAACAGTGATAGAGAGACAGGGATACAGAGCGTGAGCTACAGACCGAGAGATACGTAGAGGCAAAGTTACAGAGAGACTGAAGAGACACAGAGAGCTACAGACAGAGAGATACTGACAGGTACAGGGAGACTGACAGAGAGAGCGATACAGAGAGAGATACAAACAGAGAGATATCGAGAGACTGACAGAGATACAGAAGATGAGGGAGGAGGGAGATGGAGACAGAGATGTTGTGAGTAAATACTCCGTGTCTCTACACAGCTGTAGAGTTTATTTGTTTGTGAGCGCGTTAGCCCTCAGTGAGTCAGGAGTAGAACGCATTTGTTCTTGGCTATAAAAAATGGATGGCAGTTTTAGGAGAGAGCGCTTTTGATCATGCACCGTCATCATAGCACAAGAGCTCATTGACCTTCATCAGTGTGACAGGGAGGATGATGGGATATCTGAAGGGGGCATCTGGGGTGGGACTCCAGGAAAGCAGAGGAGATTCTGCTTCTCTTTCATGAGCTGTGTGTGTGTGTGTGTTTTCATACATTTTCAGGACAGCATTCTCTGTCTTTGTAAGAAAATGGACCGGTATGGGCAGGCATCACATAACTCTTTGGTTCATTTATAGAGGCTACAGAAAGCAATGCTGTTTCCTAGACTAGCCTGAGATCGTTTAAGATGCTGATGCAGTTTGAGAGTTCTACCATTTGTTAGCCATCTTAGCGTTAGCACCCTAAACTTGTCTTGCCAAATTGACCACATCTGAAGTGGAAAACTGGGTATATATGATTTCTTGCTGAGCTATTCTTCATTGCATGTAGGTATATAGTATGTACTGTTAATATAGATAGTTACATATAATACATATGGTTCACATTATTATACTTGGGTAGTTACATGTATATAATACAAGGAGAATATATTTTTTATATTACGGCTACTGGAATAATCTGTAGTCATAATCTGTATTATTCATATTATATTATATATTATTATTATTATTAATAAGAGGTTGTTTGTATAGAATACATATTATGTTTACAGATACATAGTTCATGTATATGCAGTGGAAATATGACCCCATGTCCTGTCATTGTATAGAAATAAGTGTGTGTGTGAATGTGTGTGTAAGTATACGTGTGTGCGTCAGTAAATGTGTATGTGTGTGTGAGCGGCCGAGCGCAGCCCCTAACTCCCACCCCCTCTCTCTGCTCTGACAGCCACTAATAATAACGCATGAAGACAGTCAGACAAAATGAAGACAAATGCAGCTTGCCGCCCTGGAATCATAATCTCTGGCGGACCTCAGTGAAAGAGACGTCCTAACTGTACACGGATGTTCTTTATAGCTTTCTCTTGTGACCTGAACACACACACACACACTCATGCTCATACACACACCAAGAGCCACCACCCTTACCTCTCCCAGCATCTTGAGAACACTCCTGCTCTCTCTGAGGTCGGAAGGAGAGACATATGGAGCGTGTTGGACAGCCAGAAGAGAGTGTATGAGTGTGTGCGTGTGCGCGTGTGTGTGCATGTGTGCAGATGGGTATTGTTAAAGATTCATGAAGAGTGTGAAAGATCTGAGATGGAGGTTGGGCTGCAGTGTGAGAGAGTGAAGGTGAAGAAAATGGCAGCAGACATGGAGCACTCTGTGTGTCTCTACAGTATGGCATGGATGCACTAACACACTCTCATGGGATCACACACACACGCACGCACATGCTTATTCTTCATGGCCATGCTAACATGCTTAATAAATAATCCCTTACACACCTCCACAGGCTCATTATCTGCTTTTTAGCTCAGTTTGGGTGTCTCCCACAAGTTGACAGTGAGCTTGTAGGCTGTAGTACAGCTGTTTACTGTCAACCAGAAGTTGAACGTAAATATTTGTTATATTTTAGTGCAAGGCATCATGGTAGGTAGGAATATGATGCGGATACTATAGAATAGGAGCTAGTAGTTCATAAATAAACACTTTATGCACTAGCATAGGGGATACTTGTTCCATGATGCTTTGCACAAAATATACTACACTTCTGGTGGAGAACACCTAAAGACCCTTTTCTTCTCTTCAATGTCTCATATGTATTGTGTATACTAACCAGAAAACAAAACACAAACAAAACATTAGTTGCTTTTATTAATTTCAAACCTCTTGGCCAAACTATATATATATATATATATATATATATTTCATCTATTATCACACCCGCTTAATCCTTATCAGGGTTGCGGTTAGTCCCCTACCGCCTCACTTGGCGCAGAGGAAGGAAGGAAGGAAACAAGGAAGAAAGGAAGGAATTAAACAAGGAAAGAAGGAAGGCAGGAAGGAAGAAAGGAATGAAACAAGGAAAGAAGGAAGGAAGGAAACAAGGAAGGAAGGAAACAAGGAAGGAAGGAAGGAAACAAGGAAGGAAATAAGGAAGGAAAGAAGGAAGGAAGGAAACAAGGAAAGAAGGAAGGAAGGAAACAAGGAAAGAAGGAAACAAGGAAGGAAGGAAGGAACGAAACAAGGAAAGAAGGAAGGAAGGAACGAAACAAGGAAGGAAGGAAGAAAGGAATGAAACAAGGAAAGAAGGAAGGAAGGAAAAAAGGAAAGAAGGAAGGAAGGAAACAAGGAAGGAAGGAAGAAAGGAAGGAAACAAGGAAGGAAGGAAAGAAGGAAAAAAGGAAGGAAACAAGGAAATAAGGAATGAAACAAGGAAAGAAGGAAGGAAGGAAACAAGGAAATAAGGAATGAAACAAGGAAAGAAGGAAGGAAGGAAACAAGGAAGGAAGGAAGGAAACAAGGAAGGAAGGAAGGAAGGAAGGAAGGAAGGAAACAAGGAAGGAAATAAGGAAGGAAGGAAACAAGGAAAGAAGGAAGGAAGGAAACAAGGAAAGAAGGCAGGAAGGAAACAAGGAAAGAAGGAAACAAGGAAGGAAGGAATGAAACAAGGAAAGAAGGAAGGAAGGAAGGAAGAAAGGAATGAAACAAGGAAAGAAGGAAGGAAGGAAACAAGGAAGGAAAGAAGGAAAAAAGGAAGGAAACAAGGAAATAAGGAAGGAAACAAGGAAAGAAGGAAGGAAACAAGGAAAGAAGGAAGGAAACAAGGAAGAAAGGCAGGAAACAAGGAAGGAAGGAAACAAGGAAAGAAGGAAGGAAGGAAGGAAGGAAACAAGGAAAGAAGGAAGGAAGAAAGGAAGGAAGGAAGGAAACAAGGAAGAAAGGAAGGAAACAAGGAAGGAAGGACGGAAACAAGGAAGGAAGGAAACAGTTTGATACAATACAGTTATAAGTTAGCATAAGGTAACAGCAATTAATATACACTGAATGAGCCCAAATGATGCCTGTTATGTTGTCTGATTGACTGAAATTACTGGAGAGTGTACGCAATACATATGAGGCATTTGACCCTAAAACCCAACAGGCATTTTTGTATTTCAGTAAATTTTAATTAAATGATCTTCATAAATTCACTCAGAGATGCAGTTGCTGGCTGTAGTCTCTGTTCTTCACTTCCTATCTGTTGACAAGGGGCCCTCTACTGGTAAGAAATACAAAGACCTTTATTTTTCTGCAGACTCTGAGCACAAACTGACCAGCAAACAAAACATCCACTTTCAAAGAGCCTGACTTGTCCAAATGTGATGTGAGCATTACTTATAATATTATACTACTAATATTGAGCAAACAGTCATTAGCATGCTGCTGTGTGTATGACATGTTCTTAGTGTTATGCTTATTACAGTATACTCATATGTCATTGTATTCTGTAAAAAGCACTATTTTGAAGTAAACTTCTGTTTCGGCTCTGCATGTTATTGGCCAAAGCTGCCCAATATGGACCAAATACCTTTTAGGGAGTCTGTTCAGTGTTGTGTGAAATACAGTGTAAACCTTTGACACAGTTGACAAAATGTCAGCACACAGACATTTGACCAGAGACCTGATAACAGTGATCAGTAAACAGTTTTGTCATTGGTTAGGTCTTATTTGCATATCAAGGGCTTCTGCAGTATCAGTACTGTATGTCAGTGTCTCAGTAATAAATTTAACTAAACGTTAGTAGTGTGAAATATTCTGAAACTGTAAGGATCAGAAATGTGAAAATAAAAGGCCTCTGCTGTAAGAGAACAAATTGAGCTGACCACCAGACCCCAGCAGGACACACCACCAGCAGTAATGATATTACACCATTACACCCTTGTCAAAGGTGATGCTTTTTCAATCAAAGGCAGATGAATTGGTGGGTGCTGGTGGTGGGAGGAAATTTTGGAAGGGTTTAGGAAGGTTAAACTGGTCGGATGCAGCTTCCATCTGGAAAGCATTAGCTAAAAAAGATTTATTAGCACGAGTGTCTCAGGAAGCATAATGTGGGGGTGAAAGAAAAAAAAAGAACAGTGATGACAGAACTAGTCCATCATTAACTGTACAAACAAAGCTAATGACATAATATTAGTTCATAATGGTTTACATCCATCAAGACCTTTGGTCTGTATTGGTTCTGTAAAACATTTTCTTGTATTTCTTAAAACTTTTCTTTTGCTGGGATACCTGAGAGCAGTCCTGGACCGCTTTAGCCCTGAGAGCTCATTTAAAGCAGCAGTTTCTTACCAGGTTTAGTAAGGAAATCACCAGACTTTGCTGGACAGCGACTCTAGGACTGGAGTTGGAAGTCTTAGTGCATTAGGAGAACTGTACAGTGGTAACCCTACTTACGAGTTTAATCCGTGCAGGAGCCGAGCTCGTTAGCTGGTTTGCTCGTTAGCTGGATGCATTTTCCCCATAAGATTAATTAATCCGTGTCAGCCGGCCAATATACAGTATACTTTAATATGCTAAATAATAATTATATGGGTTTTTAAAACATAAACGAGACGACGACGGTGCTCGTGTAGGCTGGCGGCTAAGGAGGACAGGAGGACGGGCGTACGTGTATGGCATGGTTACACTTATCATATGAAAAGTAAAAGTAAAACTTTCTTGTTCACTACCTTTTGCTTTCTTTGCGTCGCTTTCGCTTTCACTTTCACTGGACAGCGGTCAAAGGTAATGACTGACCTCTTCTTCTATGCTAGCATCTAGGGGATGCTACGACCGCAGCGCCCCTAGCGGTTGGCATACTTGAACTAATTTACACTACTCGTTACTTGGAATTTTATTCATTACCTGGAACAAAAATATTACGAGATCTCAACTCGTTACCTGGAATACTCGTTAGTAGGGATGCTCATAAGTTGGGTTACCACTGTGTTTGTTTTGGGTTCCTGAAGAATTATTCAGTGTATGGCTCTTTAAAGAACCCTATTAGTATGGTAGCTTTTTTAAAGTTTGAAGAAACATGTAATATGACAGCGTTGCACTACTGAAAGTTGTGTTCCCTAGAACATTATATCCAGGTCAAAGACAGGTTTTAAGAGTGGTAAGGAGGGTATGCAGCATTGTCAGATGGAATTCTGCTGTTTGAAATCTATCAGTGGTGTCGTGTTGGTGTCTGGCTAAAGGAGCCTTTTTGCACCCTTCTGTTTACCGAGCCTTTCTCCATGTTTGTAAATGAATCCTAAGGCCCAGGCCTTGGCATAGAAGCCTGTAAACCAACACATGCTCTCATGAGAAGATATGACGGATGGCTCTGTAAGGGAACTTCCAGAGGGCTGTTTTTGATGATCCACTAAAATGGAATTTGATGAAGATGTATTTTATCTTAGCTTGCATTTATCAATTCTGTTATTTTGTTTCATTTTATGTCAGCTGACCATTCTTCATCACTTGGTATGGACCAATAGAGACTGTACAATTGACATTGCCTGTATCATTAGTGAAACTTTGCAGGAGCAGGGAAAAATGTTAGTTAATGTGAACTGTTTTAATACTAGAGTCCTTTATTTTAAAAAATCAGTAATCAATCACAGTAAACATGATTTAAAACAGCTGTTCATGTCCTCTGCTCTGAAAATATCAAATCATTTGATTAAAATGACCATTGATGCTATATAAACACCCAAAGAGTTCAGAAATATCTGACATGGGTCTCTTGCTTCATTAGCATTTAATGTTTTTCTGATTTTACAGTGATTGAATGTGTTTCTGGTGCCTATATTAATCTTGCACAATTGTGATGGAAATCAATATACACAGTATCTCACAAAAGTGAGAACACCCCTCACATTTCTGCAAATCTTGCTTTTTCAAGCACATGTTCACTAGTGTGAGTTTCACTGCTTAGATGGGTTCAATGCAGAGGTTAAATTCTCTTATGTGCAAATCACATTGCCATAAAATGAATCTGTTCTAACATAACTCATCACACAGCCATTAATGTCCAAATAGCTGCCAATACAAGTGAGTACACCTCACAGTGAACATGCGCCCATAGTGTCAATATTATGTGTGACCACCATTATCATCTATCACTTAAGCCAACCTCTGGATATGATGCTGAACACGTGGACTCAACTTCTTTGGTCAACCCTGCCGGGCCTGTACTGAACCAGTTCTGGAAAACTGTTACATTGGCCACCGTGCTGTAGTACAGTTTCAGGGTGTTAGCAGTCTTCTTATAGTCTGTAAGTCTTCTTATAGTCTAGGCCATCTACAGTTCTATTTCTCACATCCTCAGAGAGTTATTTACCATGAGGTGCTGTGTTGAATATCTAGTGGCAAGTATGAGAGAATTGTATCCAAAAAGCTCCAAATTGAACAGCCCTGCTTCGCATTCACACCTGCAAACTTGTAAGAGTCACATGACACCAGGGAGGTACAACGACACAATTTGGACATTTTCACTGTGAGGTGTACTCACTTTTTTGCCGACTATTTGGACATTAATGTCTGTGTGTTATGTTCAGAATACATACATTTATACTGCTGTATACACTGTACACTGACTTCTATCCAAGTTTCATTTCTATAGAGTTGTCCAATGAAAAGATATAATAAAATATTTGCAGAAGTGTGTGTGTGTGTCTGTCTGTCTTTGTATTTCTTCCTGGTGTGGACTGAAAATCCTTATACATAATGATAGGAATGCATGTCATGTCTGTAAAAATGGGGACATTTTGCTGGTCCTCACAAGAAATGTGCCTTTTTCATTACAAACTTAAAAATGAGCAGAATTTGAGCAGAAGCATTGACCTTTGGTTAAGTTTAGGTTTATTTTTACTCAGTATTACACAAGTAAATGGAATGTCCTCACTATTATAGTGCTAATAAAATGTGTTTGTGTATATGTACCAGGTTTATGCCATGTTGTGGGGACCAAACGCCTGTGGGGACCTTTCAACAAAGCTGGTCCCTGCAATGTAGATCATGACTTTTTTAAGGTGAAGACATGTTTTGAGGTTAAGGTTAGGGTTTTAATGTTTGAGTATGTCTATGTAATGTCCCCACATTTCACAAAAACAAACTTGTGTGTTTAAATACAATTTTAAATCACATCATTATTGATCTCTTAGTATCAAACGAGTTACGCAAACAAAATTAATGTTATCTGACTGTAGTGTATTATTTTAGTTTATTCTAGTAAATCATATTACTATAATGCATCACCCCCAACACTGTCAGAGAAATGACGTTTTGTTATGATAGTGATGATGCAATTGTTTATTGTTATTATCTGGCAGTGATCCTCAAATCTCGTCCTGGACAGACGGTGTCCAGCACAGTTGGGTGATTTCCCCGTTCAGATGCATCTCCTACACCTGACAATTAACAGACTGGACCAGGTGTGAGCAGGGAAGTCAATCTGTGCAGGACACCAGACCTCCAGGACAACATGTGAAGGTCCCTGTGCTATAAGCCCTTCTATGTAATTTACATTTTGAAATGTTATGTAAACACATTGTGCCAGTTACATGTTGGACAGTAGTACAGACATGTTGTATTTTCTGCATCACATTCTTAGCGCTGTCACATATGGGATGTTCCCTGAGCAAATGTGTACCTAGGATTCTGAATATAGAAGACCAACTTAGCCATGAATGTGAAGAATAGGATTATATGGTATAGCGTAGTGCAGATTTAATCGATTATGTACAGCCTCTGTCCTCTCCCTCTCTGTCCTCTTGCCAGCTCTTTGCTGTTTCCCTGCTTATCACAGCTCTGCATAGAAAAAGTCACTGACCATGATGCTCACACTCAATGTGGATCAATCACAGTCTGTTGTCCCAAAATGCAATATAGTAAAAATAGGTTTTTTTAGTATATTGTAACATATTACATTGTATTCTGTTTTCATTATTTTTCATTAGGAAATACCACCAATTTTAAAATTTTGGTCAGTGGCACTTTTCTAAAACTCTTAACGATTAGATTTGCATTCTTTGACTTCATCATTTAGTGGGTTATATAATAACTAGTTAATTTTATACAGTGGTAACCCTACTTACGAGTTTAATCCGTACAGGAGCCAAAGCTCGTTAGCTGGTTTGCTCGTTAGCTGGATGCATTTTTCCCCATAAGAATACATATAAAACTGATTAATCCGTGTCAGCCGACCAATATACAGTATACTTTAATATGCTAAATGTGTTTATATGGGTTTTTTTTTTTAAATAAATGAGACGGTCAAAAGTAATGACTGACCTCTTCTTCTACGGTAGCATCTAGGGGACGCTATAACCACAGCACCCCTAGCGGTTGGCATAATTGAACAAATTTACGCTACTTGTTACTTGGAATTTTACTCGTTACCTGGAACAAAAATATTCCGAGATCTGGACTCGTTACCTGGAATACTCGTTAGTAGGGATGCTCATAAGTAGGGTTACCACTGTATTTGCTATATAATTGGGTAAACAAAACTAATTTCTGCTAGTATTTTGTTTAGTACAGAGGCATTCTTATTTAAAAAATAAAATGCAACATTTAAAGAGGTCAGCCTTATTATAATGACTTAAAAAAAAAAAGCAGAACCAAATTATGCCCAAAATGCACTTCACTGGTGCATATTTAGCATACATATTCTCATAGCTCCTCATTTAGATTCTTTTATCTTTCTCCCCTGATTAAGACTAAATTATACAACTGTTAATTGACGAACATGTTGAAAGTACTGAACTGTCTTCAGTTTTTCTTAAACAGCAAAAAAAAAAAAAATTTAACAAATAGCAAAACACATGCAAATGAAGTCTGTTTGTTTGAAGCATCTCCCTTTGGATAGGCCTCATAATGAAAATGTATGTACCATATTTCTCCAGCACTTCAACTGAATAACAATCGCATGAATATTAGGCTTGAAAGAATCATTAATTACGTCCAAAATTGACACGGTCCCAGCAGAGCCGGAGAAGCAGGCTGTGTGCTGTGTGTTCGAGCTGCTCTTTAATTGCTGTGGAAGTTTGAACTGTTAGTAGTTCAATTCACAGTGCTCCAGAATTGGAAATGCGAAGGCTAGACCACAGGGGAGAGAATAATACATTCAGGGTGCAGAAATGATTTAAACTGCAACATATATTGTCAATATCTGTGATTTGAAAGTGCTTATGTGTGGATTCATGGGCTTCGTATCTTGAAAGGACAAATATCTATGAAATATATTGAAAAACAAGCTTCATGAAACAGCACTCTTTTGATTTGTATGTTTATATCAGTAGGTGATAAAGTGTACATGCTAATATTGCACTGCTAGCGATTAGCATAAACTAGCACTCCAGCTATTTAATAAATAATTAAAGATGGAAATGAAAAAATGTAATTAAACATTCCTCCTGTTGTGTTTTATCAGGCTGTGTTAGAATATGGCCCACATGGCCTTTAATTTTGAAGATCATTCTCTTGATCTACAGCATAAAGGGCACCTGTGTGGTATATAGCCATGTAAACATACATGAATGTCAAGTATTGGTCCTATGTATGTCTTCAAGGCCGCATCAATTACCTGTGAAGAATGACCTGCTGATTACCATGCATGTAATAGGGAGAGGTGATTTAATAGCTGATTAATTATTGTTTGATTGAGAGACGTAAGGCATGTGAAGAATGTCAGAGAGAGAGAGAGAGAGAGAGAAACAAAATCTTTATTTCTGGAGGTTAAATTAGCATCATGGCTGCAGGGGAAGTGTATGTTCACCTCTCACTTAACACCAGGCTATGATCAGAAAGGATAGCATTTATGCTTGAGTGACACAGGAAGCTGGAGAGTCTACCTTGTCCATTCAGACTATTTTTACTTTGTCACAACACTCCTGAAACAGCCCAACACTGGCCTTCATCACATCAACAGCCACCAGTCTGACCTGATCCATCACTTGTGTGTGGAAGACCAGCTTCATCTACCTTGCTGACACATAGGGGTCAAGACATATTGATATTCTTTCAATACATCACATGCTGTGACTTGAGTACAGTTTGGAAATGTTGGTGATATCAGACATGTTGACATGACTTCCAACTAGGACTGAATGATAAATAATTTTTAAATCTAAATTACATTTTAAAAGTGCAATTTTCAAATTGCAAGAGCTGCATTTTTAAAACTAAAGCCTACATTTATTTTTTTTAAATGTCTTAAGCTTGAAGGGGGAATTTTAACATAAGCTTGTGAACCATTTGTAGATATGACCAATCCAGGACAACCAAACCTCCCAGTGCTGTTACAGCAAAACCTCAATTTATGGCAATCTGGCACATTACATTCAAGCCTGAAGCCAGAAATAAGTGGACATTCCTTATTGTCCTTCATTCCTTCATTGGCAAAAAAAGACCTGAACCGTAATTTTAGAAGATAATAGCCATTTAAATTTCTGTCAGAATATTAGTCCAAAAATTTACAAATACATATTTTCTCCAAATCATTCAGGCCGAATTCCAACTGCTCCATTTATAATATTTAGTGATAGTCTCAAACCTCATAAGACCTTATTTTGTATATTTTTAAAGCTTTTTACTTGGTGTATCATACATTCATCAGGTTCTAGTCTTAATTCGACTCCGTAAACAACATGTTGTTTTTCTTGTGACTGTATAGAAAATGTTTACAAAAGAGCAAAAACTACAATACATACTGTATCAAAAAATGTACACATTGTTACACCCCTCATGTCCCAGCCCCATGGCCTGGAGAACTACAGCACTTCTTCTTGATTGACATGGCTAATACAATTCAATTAATCCCCAGACGAGCTCATCTTTCAATGGCCCCTCAGGTCTAAAGGGGAACTGGTTTTTTTTTTTGGGGGGTGGGGGGGGTGGTTGGTGGATATGTGAATAGGCCCTCTTCACCGGAGATAGGTACAAAGCAGCCAGGCACTCATGGGGGAATTGAAGTGATATTGAGCTGCGGCAGTAAATGTAGAAGAGGATTACAAGCTCTTGTGCTGAAGCGGCTGGGCTACACGCTCACTCTGATGTCCTACTCATGTCCTTGTGTGTCTTTTTCATCCTCATCCTCCTCATCCAGCCAGTCGCTCCACACCTTGCAGGACGACTTGATTTTTCTCTAGGTCTTTCTTCTTTCTTTTAATTGCCTCTTCCCCTTTATGATGTATTACACTGTAAATCTAAAGGTTAGAAATCTAAATACTCTTCAGTGACACTTTTCAAATGCATTTAGTTGGGTTCTTCGTGTAAAAGCTTAAAAGTAACTTTATTAAAAACCATGTCCTTGGATTGTTGTAGGAAAAGAAATGTTCTCTTTGTTTATTTTGATATGAAAGTCCAACATCCTTCTTAAATCTCACTCATAATCTCACAGATGAGCTGAGACGTTATGACCAATGTGCTTAATGTACTGTTGGTCGTCCCTGTGATACCAAAACAGCTCTGACTTACAGTGGCATGGCCTTCACCCTCTAAATGTACCCTGTGGTACCCAGCACCAAGATATTAGCAGCAAATCAGCCAAGGTCTGTAGCATTCAGCCTAGATTGACGGCATGGGCGGAGCCACCCCCTGGGCAACAGGACCAGGACCTGTGGGGAGGAAGGAGGATGACGTTGATGCGTCAGCGCCTGTAATTGATAGAGCAGAAACAAATTGTTTCCTTTTAAAGTCAAGTAGTAACTTGTGATTAGCCAGGAAGCTGAATGAATGAGTGATGTAGCACTGGCTTAGGTAAGCATGTTGTAAGATGAGTATTGAAGCGTTTTTATTGCAGAACTTTCGCTTCCGCTTTCATTCCTGTAAGTTGCCAGATGAGTTGTTTTTCCAGCACATCCCACAGGCACTCAATCAGACTAGGATCTGGGGAATATGGAGGCGACTTTCAGTGTGTACTCACCACTGCTGACTGGAAGCACACCATATACCAACATCTGGTTTACCCCTTGTCAAAGTTGCTCAGGTCTTCATACGTGCCCTGTTCTCCCACATCCAACATGTCAACTGTGAGAACTGGCCTTTCACTTACAGCCTGATATATCCATTCTCATGAGATATTCAAAATCACATCTGTGAGTGGTCATAATGATTTGGCTTGTCAGTGTTTGGTAACAACTCAGCATAACAATGTGGAAAAGTGTGCTCATTATAATGAACATTTAACCAAGATGACATTTGGCAACTTGTGGTGTTTGTTAGGATTGGAAATCTGGTTTAAATTACTTCAGATTAGTATGAAGCATGTGGAGTTGTGTGTGTGTGTGTGTGTGTGTGTGTGTGTGTGTGTGTGTGTGTGTGTGTGTTTGCGGCAGAGCTCCCCTCTCCTCCAACCTGTGTCGGCGCTCTCTGGCGCAGAGCTATTGACATCTTGGCATTTGGTCCAGTCTGTCTCCTCTCCCTTGAGGGCCTGCTTCCTCCTATCCCGGCCGTGTATTGATTGGTTAATTTGATAGTTCTATCACCAATCAGCTTGTGTCTGACCTTTTGCCTTGGCAATGATGGCAGAGTGCTCATTTCTTCATCGCCGGCCTCACCATACATTGACCTTTGCAGTGAGAATGTCAGTGCGGCCCTTGATCTTAACCTGTCACTACATTTGTTATAAGTAGGAGTCACCCTCGCCCTTGACTCCAGCTCTGAGCCTCCATCAGAAAAACACCACCTTCATCCTGCATTTAAGACTTTTAAACAAGTGTGCAGAAACCCTGACAGATGCATGATATCTTGTAGAGTTTTGTCAGGTTTTGTATTTAACTGTTAGAACTGATCTGATATTAACTTGCATCGCTCATTGAAACTAGTGAAGTGCAGCAACTTTGCAGGAGATGCAGAGCTGACCTCAGAAATCAGCATCACATTTGTCTTTAGAAGTGGAAAGGGGGATTTTTAAATTACAATCTGAATAAAGGCACATTTTTGTAATTTCTTGAAATTGAGAGAAACAACATAGATGGAAATCATCAAAATGTTATATATATATAGATATATATTATACACTGCTCAAAAAAATAAAGGGAACACTTAAACACAATGTAACTCCAAGTCAACCACACTTCTGTGAAACCAACCTGTCCAGTTAGGAAGC
>BRDA01025338.1:0-54021 GCA_036984385.1 Crenuchus spilurus
TACATCTGTGACAGGCAGGCACTGGTGTTACATAAGCACTGCCTTTCAGAGCACAACCTCACCTCGGCCTGAGTGTTACACGTGCACTCCCACGCATGCTTATCACTTAATCTCTCCATACGTCTGTCAGCTATGGAAATGTATTTCCCTGATCAAAAAAGCATGCATTCTTTACATTTGCAAGCGTATATTAATGTGTTTATTATGTAAGATTGCTGTAGGGTTCAGGTATGCAGCATATTGCACTGAGGCATACGTTTATTGCATGTTCTAATCAGTGAGCGTAAGTGGGACACAGTATTTACTCCTCAGTAAGGGATAAATCTTAACAGGTCTTGCATTTTCAACACACTTCATGCATGTTGCTTTGGTTTTAGTTTAGTTTCCAATGCATAGGGCATCCAGGGACTTCTGCAGATAAGATATGGGTTATAACCAAGCCTGAATTATATGCATGAGCCTATATAATGACACTTGAAAGTCTCAAACAGTCACAATATATGTCTAAATATTTGTGGACACCCATTCTAACGAATGCATTCAGTTACATCCATTACTGCTGCCCATTGAATAGGACTCTCTAACCATGAAACTAACAGCACCATTCAATATTATAGATAGAATTGGGGATGACAAAGCCCAGCCTGGACAGCAACTTCTCCAGTGAAAGCTTTTTTAAAGGCCCTTCATTTCAGAATAAACATAAAATGAGCAAGTGTCCCAATACTTCTGTCCAGAATATGTTGATATTTGTGATATGAAAGCTTTCCCCGGAGAAAACCGTCATTTCCCCCCAAATACCACGAGCTGCAAGAGGTGACATTTATACTATGAAATGCATGTCACTTGTCCCTAGGCAGTGTGCTTCCCTTAATACATGTTTAATAGCAGCAGTAAAAGCTTATAGCACTCCTTCCATTCTCCAGCCAGCATCATTACTGATTGAGCGCATGCAGGCCATCTTTGGAGTGATATCTTTTTTTATTATTCAATTTATTTTGGTCCGCTCTGGTCGCTTTTTTCCCTCCGTTCCTCGCTCTGTATCTATGCCTGTGCACTTTGCATGTTTATATCTGGCTGAGCTCCAGTGATTTTTGGGTACAACTCTTGTGGCGATGCTGCCAACACCTGCTCCACTACCTGTCAGGCCAACGGAGTACGGCTTGTGTTGAAATATTAAATGCTGCCCCCTGGCTCCTTCCCGGCTCTAGCTTCTTTCAGAACTGAGCAAGTGATGGAGGAGGAGGTTTCTGGATCCAGCTACTTCCCCCTGGAGGCAGGGATCTACAAATATATGCTACGCAGCTCTGTTTTTGAGCAAAATTGCAGTTGATCGAATTAGAGCAGAATAGGATAGAGTGTATGGGAATTGTATTAAGCCTAATTATGGAAATACATAATGCCACTTCGAGGCAATATGGAAGGCGGTAATAGCACACTAAATGTTGCATCACACATAAAGTGAAATAAATTTTAATGAAGTACAGCAGCGATTGCTTTGTAATGTAAAAGAATGCAATGTACAATATGGCCAAATGTTTGCGGACACCCCTTCTAATGAATGCATTCAGCTGTTTTACAGTAAATTACATCTTTTGCTGATACAGATGTGCAAACACACATCCCCTGTAGAGAAGTACTGCCAATAGAATAGGAAGAGTAGATTAGCATGAACCTACTGGCACCATTCCTATTGCCATTCATGTGCTTGAGGAGTATAAAGCCCCATATATTGAACTGTAGAGCACTAAAACTGTTATCTGGAGTGATGGTGCTCCAGCCAATGCTTAGAGACAGTTACTCAAAAAAAATGCAGGACAATCACCTATGATTTCTAATGAGCAAGTGTCCTAATACTTTTGTCCTAATTGTGTATCTGCATTACCTTCTTCTCCAAAGCTCAGGCCTTCTCTTCTAAAGGAAAGCACCACATAGATGAAGCTGGACCTCTTTTTTTCTTGAAGCCGAGCTGCTCAAGTTTCTTTTTCATCTTTTTTTTTTCTAATCACACATTTCTGTGGAAGCAATTGACTTTTTCATCAAACAGCTGCTATTCGTATTCCTGTAAGCCCCAGAAGCGTCTAAAAAAACTCATTTTATCCTTCTAACCATGACTTAAGTTCAACAGTGTTTCCCCTCCCTCTATTACATGCCAGCGTTTTTTTATATAGATACCCCAGGTCAGGAGAATGGCGCCTTAAAGACATTTTTAAGCCAGCAACAGTGCTTTAAGTTGGAGAGCGGCTGTTCTGTTTATGGTGGATTTTGCAGTCTGTTAGGGCGGCCTCAAATCTTCTCCATTCATGCTGCTGTTCCCCCAGGCCAGCCAACGCAGCATGGGCCATCGCTCAGCCGCTTTAAGCCCACTCTAACATCCCAGCAGCCCACTTCAGCGTAGAGATCCTCACTGACGTCCTGCCAAATGCCGTCCGTGCCAGCGAGGGTTTGTTACTCATAATGCATAGTCTTACATTATCTTCAGCAACAATGCCAAGTCTGAACATCACCTCAAACCGGCACAACTAATGGCTTATTTTAAATGCCACATTAATGTTTTGATCCTACTTGCCTTATGCGAGCACTCTCAACACTGTCTGGGTGCACTTAAAGGAAATGTCACCCGGATAATTAATCCAAAAAACGGGCTTCTTGCAGCGTCAACCGGAGCGTTTAGGAAAGAAAACAAAAAAGTTTGGAGGCCGGAGAGTTCTTTCTGGAAAACGTGGTTCTGGAGGTTCTTAGAGAATTATTGATGCCTTGTTGCCGAGCGTGCGGAGAGTAAATAAGACCAAAGCATATGCCAGTAGAGGAGAGCAGAGATTTGGAGTAATTAAAAACTCAGCCCATCAGATAGGCTACGTGCTGGATTTAAAGCATACTGTGGTGAGGCGAGAGGAAAGGGGGCTGGAGCAGGCCCAGAAAACGAGCTTCCCACGAGGTATCTACACCTTCAGGAGTGTTTGCTGACAGCAGTTAAAATGCAGGCGGTACACAGACCATACTGTCTGCTGCTTTCATTCATGGCCTTGAGAACATATTGATTCATTATATGCTGCGCCCCTACGGATACAAATGGAGGCTGTTTTAGACTTTAGTCTGTTTGACGTTGCAGTCGTTGTGCCGCTTGTCTCGAGCCAGTCATCTAAACTGGCTGCCATTGCCAGTATTGTAATTTATTTGCTATCATGCTCTGCAATTCACATGTCAGATTTGATATGGCGCTGCTATACACCCTTATTATGGCAGTGGCTTTTGACTCATCAGCCACAATACAAAAGGACATGTGCAGTCAGTCTTCTTTTGCTATTTCTTTACCAGCTGTTTAGATTACATCAGAGCGGCAGCAACGTGGCTTAGCACACTCGCCTCTCAGCAAGGAGGTCTTGGGTTCAAGTCCCCTTCTGAGTGGAGGTTCCATGTTCTCTAACAATCCAAATGCCCTGCCCTGTGCCCAGTGAAAGCTTTAGAGGACTAACCGCAATCACGATTAAGTGGAAGATAATGAATGGATTGATAATACAATGCTGTGAATTGTCAATAACGAAGAACATAACATGCAGGGGTTTAATGATGGGCTGAATTGGTCAGCCGATAAATTTTGCCTATTCTTGCCAAATTTTGCTGTCAATAATGTTTACTAGTTGGTTTGGAAATTTGACTTCTAAGAATAGGAATCTTGTTAAAACTAGCAGTCGTTCAGCAGACTAAGACGCTGACACTATGACCAGAGGATTGCTAGTCTGAATCCCTGAATCTGAGTGTGAATCGCCATCAACTGCCGGGGCCCAAGAGAGCAAAAATTGGCAGTGCTCTCTCTGGGCAGGTAGATGGCGCTCTCACTCTCTATCACTCACACATTACAATGTCTCCTGTCTCAGGCATCTACTGATTGGTCCATTCAGAGCTGGGAACCCTGCACTTTCCTCCAAGCATGTTGGCTCCCCAGTGACGGTGTATCAGTGGTAGCTTGAAAAGAGCCGGTGACCGCATCACATGCATCAGAGGAGACGTGTGCTTGTCTTCACCATCCTAGACTCAGGGACAGTGCAAAAGTCATGGGAAGAGTCTTAATGGATGGGATGGGCTAGTTGGCTACTAGTACATTGGGGGAAAAAAAAACAGCAGTTGGATTATCGGATGTCAGCAAGACTCCTAATTACATCTTTATCAGAAACTGGGCTGAAGTCATTATTGTATCAAGTCATCCCTTGAATGTAAAATTCAAGCTCTACCATCAGGCTCTTGTTACAGATGTTGTTATATCTTCTGTTTGCTTATTTATTTGATCATTGATTCATTGATCATTACTGATTTAACATTTGTTGCATAGTGAGTGAAGCAATAAACACTTGTTATCTTGTTTGAGCATCCAGACTGAGGTGCATGTATAGAATTCCAATCTACCAAACCTAAAAATTGGATGTCAGTAGTTTTTGACTGTCCTATGTATCAAAAATTCGTCTGTAAACAATTTGTGTAGGCATGACAGTAATCAGATAGGGGCTGAAAGTGATCTGACTCAAATTATCATGGTGCATCCAACAATAAAGGCAGCATTGTGCTCTTTTATAGAGTCTTGAAAAGCAAAATGAAAAGACATTGGATATTTATGTATCATAGCTCATGAGTTCACGCTAAGACAGTGAAATTATGAATAAGGCTTTGCGAGTGCATCATTGCTTGGATGTTTATGTGGATCTGGGTCCATTGTCGGGTCAGTGCAGAGAGGGCAGACAGAGGAGGATCCACTGGTGCCACGGATGAGCTTTGCGTCTGTCATTTCTGGCAAGTCTATGCCACGACATTTGTCACAGTCTCATGCGTCTCTCAGCCCTTAAGATGCTTTTAAAAAAGATGTGAGGGCAACTGCCTATAATCTACTTTTGTCAATGGTATTGTAATCTTTGCATGCCGGGCCTGAGCTAATGGGCGTCAGTCCAATTTGAAATTGTACTCTGGCTCTGAACCCCTGACTTTTTGGGCTGCTTTACGAGCCACTGGGGACGTACACAGTTGCTGTGAGGACGAGACAGGCCAAGTGTTAGATGTGAGATGAAAAGCCATGCTCTGATGACCATTTTTAGGAGGAATAAAAATAAAACACAATATAATGACCAGACTGCTGATTTGCAGTGATTATCACACAGGGAATTGCAATCAAGAAAGTTGAAAATAAAGTTGAGCATTTCTTTTTTCACCTCATTTAATTAAGACTTGTGCCCTGACCCTGTCCTCGGGTCTACATTCCCAGTGATTAGAGAAGAAAAGACATTAAATGAGAGAGGGAGTCTGAGATTGCTCTGCATGGTCATGATGTGAAGCTGTTAAAATTGAGTCTGGTGGACCCACAGTTCCAATGTGAGTGTGTGCGCCCATGTATGTGTGTGTATGCAGGGGTAACTGCCTGGGAAAGCCAGGCAGGCAGCTGTAATGAATCTGCGGCTGATGCCAGTGCAGCAATGCGGAGATGAAATTGCATTGGCCTTTCTGGATTCTGAGTTAATTGGCTGATTGTGGAGCTCTCTCTCTGTCTCTGCCCATAATTTATGAGTCCTCCCCCCCTGCATGCAAGTGGGACGGAGAAGCTGCACTTGACCTTCTAGAATAAAGGGGTTGCTGATGTTTGGATGTGTGCTGGTGGCAGCAGAGGTGAGGGACGGATTATGCTGGTGGCGGAAGTGAACGGGAGGACATCAGCGACAGATTTGCTCAATGTCAAATAGGACTGTTTAAGAAACACTGTCTTTAAAGTGTTAAAAGCCTCAGCAACTCAAAACTAAGCCCCCCTTTAAAGTACATCCCTCAAACGGCATCTCTTTATTCCATAGAATTAAGCAGGCTATTTTTGTTGTTGTACCTCCAAGATCGATCCCCTGATTTGCTGCATTGTGTTAATCCTTCAAAAAGCAGTCCAAGTGCCAAGTTTCTTTGGAATGTCTTATCATCCCTGTCCCACTACTGTCACCATATCAGTTCACTTGAACATTACAACAAGATCATATGATTATGATTCATCACACACTTAGAATTAGCAGACCAGAGGAGGATGGGTCCCCCATGTGAGTCTGGTTCCTCCCAAGGTTTCTTCCTCCAGCTCAGAGGGAGTTTTTCCTTGCCACTGCCACCGTTGGCTTGCTCACCGGGGATTAGGGATTAATGTTTTGATGTCTGTTATTACTAACCCTGTAAAGCTGCTTTGTGACATCAGTTGTAAAAAGCGCTTTATAAATAAATTTGATTTGATTTGATTTGAATGTGAGAACGACTAAGCTTCAGATGCACCTTTCAGATTCCTGAGAACTTGTTTTATGATAGATATGCTTCCCAGCAGCCATGAACAGTACATTTAATTGTCGCATCTTGACTGGGTGAGCTCAGCTGATTAAAAACAAAGTCTTGTTGATCATTGCTGGCAAATGTGCAGGCTTAAAGCTCTATTTTCATCGTTGAATGATGTTGATAGACCAAATAAAAATTGAGATATGATGGTTTAAATTTGACATAAAAATTGAGTTGCATGAGGGCCGAAATGCCTTCAAGGAAGCCACACAATGCAGCAGGAGCCAATACTGCAATCAAGAGCATAAAATAGAACCTCACATCAGCTTTTTCTTGTAAGAAGTTGTATGTAGTTTCATTTGTTCCCAATTTTTACCATCATATTTTTTTTTTTTTTTTTTGCAACCCGAGTTAACATTTTACATTTTTTAAAAGCTTAATTCGGTATGTTTTATTATTTCTAGTTAATTTTCAAATCTAATTTGTTTCCAGAATGCTGATACTGTGTGCCAAGGTCAAAAATAATTGTCATGTCATTTGCAAGATCTAAGATACCAGAGATTGGTATGGTAAACCAATTTAAAAGGGATGCAGCGAATATTTGGCAACCAAATTTAAAAGTAAAAAGACATAATAATGTATACTGAACAATGACATTTTAATAAAACTGTTACCTTCTTCTAGTTCCTGGCTAAACTTGAACTCCTTGGCTCCTGTTATAAAGCCAGCTGTTTAGAGTGATAGGGCATCTTTGGTAGAGCAGATCTTGTATCTGGCTAGCTGGTGTGCTCGAGCCATGTTATGTGACGTAGCAGTCAAGTCTTCCCAGTATTACACTCTCTGGGTCTGTGCTTCATGCCCACTGTCTCACCTCCATCCCCTCTTCCTCTCCCCTCCTGTCTGTTCCCCTCCCAGCATCCTCCATCCTCCAGCAGAGCTGCACTCTTGTTCACTACGCCAGGCCTAATCACAGCACTCTGGGCTGGAGATCAGGCACTGGACTTGTCCCAGAGCAGCTGCTAGCTCTTCCCTCCTGCCGTATCCTCTCCTCTCTTCTTCTAGCACATGGTCCAGGCTGTCGATGCTAGACACCCCCTCTCATCTTCACCTTCTTTTCTCTCCATCTCTGGCTCGAGTGGGAGAAATAATGATTTGGTCCATGCTTCCATGCTCTTTCTCTCCCTCTTTCTCACCCACCCTTCCCACCACCTGGTTCTGATGTCTTAAGCACAACGCACATCTTCCCCAGAACGAAAAGGCAAGAATGTCACTGCTATTTGAGATCGTCCATGTCGCATGACTCACCGGTTACTATCCCCCTCCCAATTAACCTTTCAGCGGAGGAAGCTCTGAGAAGGCGCCAAAGCCGGCAAAGATTACCTATTAATTTGTTAGCGCTCTCTGCCAAGATGATTTATAATGACTTGCCGGGCACTGACTCCTTTCATATGCTCGGCTCTATGTGTGTTTGGGTTGGATTGTCAGATTCCATCACATCCCATAAATCGAGCTCTTTTTCGTGTCCTTGAGTGGGAAGAAATTGTTGCTGTGGAGGGAGACAGAGCAGTCTTTTATTTACACAAGAGCTTCAGCTGTTGTTTATACTTTCCTCCTGACAAATTCCTGAAGAGGCTCATGATGGAGCAACTCTGATTTAGAGGTGGGCAAAATATCAGGCCAAATTACATCACCGCATCATTCTGAGGGCGACATGAGTATCATCGTGACTTCTAAAGCACTGAACAAATTAATCATTCATGAGGAAAACATGCATTGCCTGTACTGCATCTAGTCAACCATTCAAAATACCTCCTTCTACAGCTCCATTGATCATATAGGTGCACTTTGTAGCTCTGCAGTGACAGACTGTAGTCCATCTGTTTCTCTGTATGCGTTGTACTTCAGTGATCAGGACCATTTTTGGGTGGTGGATCATTCTCAGTGACTCAAAGTCGACTCTACCTTGTTGGTCCACCTTCACTGCCGCTTGACTTGGCCAGTCCATCATCAGTCATCAGAGGATGTCTTTTATTTTTAGTTCAGAAGTAACCCCGAGATGATTGCAGCAGTCAGATCCACCTGTACCAGCAGAACACGCTCTAACACGTCACCACCACATCAGTGTCACTTCTGAGAGTGAAAGGAAGCTAACACAAAGTATGCAGAGAAACAGATGGACTATTGTCTGTAATTGTAGACCAACAACATGCACCAATATGATCAGTGGAGCTAAAATGGACAATGATTGTAGACACAAGAAGGTGGTTTTAATGAAGTGGCTGAAGTTTTTCATAGCTCTTTTGACCTTTAAATGAGCCAGTCAAGTCTAACTAACTAGATGATTAGGTGTTGGATTTGTGTACACAGGATTTCTGTCTAAGCCAGTGCTTTTTTTTTAGGGTTTCCCTATAGGCCACCTGTCCTCTACCTCCATCCAGACTGAGGACCAGACCTGGAACTGGAGTGATGTTTTATTAACCCACCCCACGTGTTGGGTAGGCGGCAGTCTGTCTGATTTGCTCCATTCGCATGTCTGCAGAGTCTCAGTGGGAATCCAGTTGAAATTGCTTCTCAGCAAGCCGTTTGATCCTCTGCTTTTATTTACTGCAGTGGTGAGCTGGTCGGAGCTCCTAACTCGCTGTCCAGGGTGCTGAAATAAAGGGGCATTATTATTTAATTGCCAGTATATCCCAGTAGTTTGCACTGTGTGTTGTTTGTCTTCTACACTGTAAATCAGTCAAATTTACAGTAAAACACCAGCTGTGGTTGCCAGAATTTCCCAAAAAAATACACTCGCAATGTATTACAGAACGCTTTTTTTCGGCAAAAGTAAATTTTAAATTCATGAATGTTTTACAGTATTTTACTGTGAATAAATCAGATATACTATGTGAAAATCCATACAATACAACATGCCATTACATTCTGTGTCACTGTGGGAGGAAACTGGAGACCCTGGAGGAACCACAGACACATTGGGAGAACATGGAGTTTCCACCCAGATGGGGAATCAAACCCAAAGACTGAGAGCACTGACAAGGGAACATGCTAACCATCAATTCACTCTGGTGCCCTCAGCTTTTACAGTAAAAAGACATTAATACTGTGGGCCCGAGTTTGAATCCCAATCATGGTGCTTGCCATCGGCAGCCGGGGCATGAGAGGGCGGGTAAGATGGCACTCTCTCCCCAGCACTACTAAGTAATGTTGGCTGGCTCAGGCATCTGCCAAGCGATTCATCCGAACTGGGTACCTGAGCTTTCCTCCGAGCGCGTTTACTGCCTGGCGGCGACGTATCAGCAGTAGATGGAAAAGAGGCGGAGCTTGACTTCTCATGCATCGGAGGAGGCCTGTGTTAGTCTGCACCCTCCTAGAGTCAGAGACAGTACAAGTGATTTGGAGAGTCCTAACGAATGGGCGGGTAGATTGGCTACCTAACTAAACATCTAATGAGAGATGTAAACTGGCATTTGTCTGATGTATTGATGGTATTTCACTGTTTTTGCACCATAAAATCTACCGATATTCTTTACAGTGTAGCTCGGTTGTGTTCGGCAGGGTGAAGCTGTGTAAAATACATGAGTCGTGAGTGAGCTTCCATATCAGTCAAGTCTACATCTCACTCCTGACGCCAAATGTGTTTCATCTTGCTTCTACTTCCTTGTTTAGAAGCTGGCATGTAAATGATGAACAAGTGTAGTGGATGAGTTGTCAGACAGCTTGAGCTGCTGTCTTGCTATTTCCAGCTCTGTTGCTTTTTTGTTGCTTTGGTTTTGGTCTCTGTGGACACAGCTTTCGAGTTCACACAGTGAAGAACACTGTTTAAACAGTTGGGGCCTCTCAAGCAAGAGGACCCCAGGAGTGCAGAGAGGAACCAAAGCCTTCTGCCCAAACCTCCAGCAGCAAGCAGGTTCTGCTTTGATTGTGCATGCTAATGAGTGCAAATTTATGGAGAACATTGCAAGGTAGAACTCCAGCACTTTCTTCTGGGCCATGAGGAGGGCTGAGGAGGGGGAAGTGGAATATGGGGAGCACTTACCTCTCAGCAGCGAGCCTGCTGACCTTGTTAAAGAAGAGAGTTGCACGCTCTTGCGTTGCTAAAGTCCAGTGCTCGAGTTACATTCACTGGCCACATCACTTCAGTTTGGGTTGGTCCTCTAGTTCTTTATTGGTGTTTGCAGGATGTTGTTGGTTGGTTGGTGCACTGTTTTCATTCTAGCAGTGACACTGAAGTGTTTAAAAAAGCAGACCTGCTGTGTCTGATCCACTCTAACACACACTAACACACCACCACCACATCAGTGACACTGAATGATCCATCACCCAAATAATACCCGCTCTGTGGTGATCTGTAAAAGTGCACCTACATAGTCAATGGAGCTGGTGCAACCCTGTGAGTGTAGTTGGTGATGCTGAACTTGGAGACCTCTCGTGGAGAACATCTATCAAAGCTCACGTGTTCATACAACAAAAGCTGGCATTTGCTCAAGCCACGATTGCCTGGTCATGCAAGCATGAATGAGTTGACGGTCCCATCGTTTATGCGGTATTTAAGCCTGACAATCAGTGACTGGCATCAGCTCACTCATATCATAAGAGTGATGAGAGTCAATCAAGCCTAATGGTGGTGCCAGCTCTGACTCAGTGTGTCTCTTGGCATGTTATATGCCTTCGTTTTGTTTATTTTCATTAACCCTCTGGAGTCAGAGGGGATGTCAGACACTCTGATGTAGTCTGACATAGCTTGGCTTTTTCTATCCACCTAAAATTATTTTTTCCCAAAGTGTTAAACAGGCTTTTGTTCAGCACAAACTCAGCAACAACAGTGTCCAATCTGTTCTCAGATGTCTTTTGAGAAGACTTTTGAGCTCTGAACTGAGAGGTGTTGGCTACACACTGGTCATTATAGTTTTTAGAAATTATGTTTTTTTTTTCTAAAGCTTAACAAATTGCGTCTTTTGGCGGGAAAAAATGCACAGCTGTCCGACTCGCTCTGAAAAAACATGTCTCTGCTTATTTAAGCTCCTCTCACAAATATCTAAAAATATATTTTGATTCAAGCTATATGTATTCGAAAAGTAGACCCTTTAAGGTTTCTGGGATATGTTTAGTTTTGTTTCTAGGATAAAATATCACAGAGTTCTATAAGTGTACAGTATTTGAAGAGTATTGTTAATATGGAGCGCCAACTCCAGAGGGTTAAATGGACGTGACCAGATAGACTTACCCTGTTTTTGTGGGATCTCTGGGTATGACTTCTGAGAAAAGATTGCATTTCCAGTAGAGCTATGACTTTACCAGGGAGCGCCAGCACTGATACACTAATGCTGGTTGGTGTTATAGGTTAATCCAAATACAATGCTTAATTTGCAGCCTGTTATTTGATCAGATTTTCCAGTGCAGATTAGAGCATTTATGCCTCCAAAATACTGCATTTTTCTTTTCATTGCCATCATCTCGCTCTTTAAGTCTATGAGAGTCTATACAAGGTAATTTCCTGTCTGGGTCTTTCATTTGACTTTTTTGTCCTTTTCAGTAAAAACCCCTCATTGAATGTGACCATGAAGGTCAACCATTTTCTAATTTATGTAATTGTAGTCACAACTAAGAGCTGGGATTAGTCCTGTAGCTCTGCTGGACACTGTTATTTAGCTATTTTTATCAACCAGGGCAATTCAACAAACCACTGCAGCTACATTATATGTCCAAATGTTTGTGGACACACCTTCTAATGAATGCATTTGTGTACTTTAATTGCTGACACACACACCTTGTCTAGTCATTGTAGAGAAGTACTGCCTAAAGAATAGAACCTATTGGCACAATTCCTAATGCCAGTGGGCTAAAGGAGTATAAAGCCCCCCAGCGTTGAGCTGGAATGCTATTCTGTGCAATGATGGTGCTCACAGCAATGCTGCAAAAAGAAAGTAACAATGAATAAGCAGGCGTCTCAATACTTTTCCATTTAGTATATGATTGCAGATATGGAGGAATGAGCATCCTGTTTCAATGCATGTCAAACATACTGAGGACAAATGGAATACTGGACAAAGGGTGATGTTGATGTCTGTACAATGTATTTTGTTAATTTTTGAATACAGGCTGAAAGACACTATGATACAAGACTACAATGGTAAGAACGTTGGCAGTGGCAGGAAATATGCAAGCGAAATCCCTCTTTTTCTACTTGAGTTGTCCATTTCAGACTATTCTGAACTGCTAATTACAAATTCTGCCTCAAATAAGCATTGTTTCATATCTTCAGTTACAATAAGTGTTGATTTTTTATGTTTGAGTCCTAAACAAACAGAAGTGAGCACCTGCTGAATGGTGCCCTCTTGTGGCACAAATCTGAGTTGCAAGATGAACTGACATAATGTCCCTTTAGTTATGTGCAGCCCAGAATAAATTATTTCTAGGACTAAAAATCTAAAAGCTCCTACATTTTCAGTGTTCAGACATTGCAAACATGTGTTATTGTATTACAAATCCTTCTGATTATTTAAAAAAATAATTTATTTAATGTAGTTGCAGTATAAAAACATAAAAATTTCAGACAGAAAATCCCAAAAAGTACAACTTTACACTACAGCTATAAGACAATAGTGCAGGTTCCTTGTAAATGCATAAAAAATTGCTGGCAATGACTATTAATATCCAATAATTAAAACGATAAATGTCTGTAGAATTTAAAAATGGGAGTGTTCAAACCTAAAATTTACTAATCACATGTAAAGTGACATATTTCAAACCTTTATTTTATTTTAGTGAAATCCAGAGCAGATTATTAGGATATTTCATTGGTTTGAGTAAATTAGTATTAAAACAGTAAAAAAAAAAAAAATAATGAATCTAAAATATATGACCGTTCTAACCCTTTTTGAATTCAATTATAAACACAAATGATGCATCTACACTAGTATATGCCTCATGTTGCACATTTCTCATGGTCATAGTACTTGCATGCAGACTTGATGGTGTATTTGCAGCAGAAACATGCTTATAATGCTGCGTGAAGCTTTTTTGATGCCCCTGGCACCAACAGGGTAAGCAGTGATTTCTGGGCTTAATTGTACAACTTGTCCATGCAGCACTTTGTCCATTCTGAGTCATGCTCAGATTCACTGCCGGTCCTCACAATAGGTCATTTTGACCTTTCCACCCCTGTCCACATGCTCAGCAGGACACTGACAAGAATCAGCACTTTCTACATTGTCAAATGCCTTCATACAGAAAGGGGAAAGTGCATGAGCGACGAGGGTGGGATGCCAGTCGTCTCTTTGCTGCCCTGTAAGTGCATATGGGAAACAATTATTCCTGTAGCACCACTGTTTTGCTGTACTCTCTACCCACAATGACTTACTCTATTGGGCTAAATAGACATGCTTTCAGCTGGGTTAGCACTCTGACAGTGTTCTTAGTCTTACTCCAGCCTCCATTTTGTTGGGGGAGATTAGCCTGTTGTGCTGAATGGAGAAACAGAAGCAGGTTTTTTTCTGAAGCCACGGATGCTGAAACAGTGGCAGACTAATTGTCTGTTTGTGTAATGTTCCGCTCATGCTGGGAAGAGGAGATGCGCACAGCTATGAGTAGAAAAACAAGTGTGGGACTTTTCAGAAGACTGCCTCATATGTTTACTGTGGAGATCATCTTATGTGTATGGTGTAGAATTCATTAGCAGAGCTAATGTCCGTTCTGGTGATAATTGCATTGTGTATCATGACAGTTTGATTCAACAGCGCTGAATATTTATAGTCATTATGAATTATGGAAGTCTGACTAACACTGCAAAGGAAGAAACAATAGCGATGTAACCATCTGGAGGCTGAGGGTATTTCAGACACTCTGATGTAGTTTGACAGCAACAACAGTGTCAAAACAAGTAAGAGTGTCAAAAATCTATATTTTGATAAAATAAAAAACTGAATAAACAGAGGTGTTGGCTACACACTGGTCATTACAGTTTTAGAAATTGTATGTGGTTTTATTTCTAAAGCTTAACTAATGTGAGGCGACACTCTGTTTTCACTCAGCCACTAACCCTACATTGATGATTTATGAGATAGATGTGAAGCATATATTTCAATTCAAGCTATATATATATTTGAAAAGTTGACACTTTAAAGTTTCTGGGGGATGTTTTGTTTTGTTTCTAGGATAAAATCTTATATAAGTGTTAGGGGTGTGACGATACACTCAGCTCACGAGACGAGACGGGACACGATATTGGGTTCACGAGAACGAGACGAGACGAGATTTTAAGAAAACTAAAATGACAAATTATATGACTGGACAACAGACTTATATTTTCCAGTCTTCCAAAACTTCCCTTTTCCAGTCATTGTTGATTGTGTGGGCTGTAATTGTGATATAGCTTTGTGTACCTCGTGATGTCCAACCGTCTGTTGTTATGGTGATGCTTGCTGCGTCTTTCAGGATCTGCACTTGGATTCTTCATAGAGGTTCGGGATCACTGTACAGGTAAAATGCGTGCGTGATGGGATGGTGTACTTAGGTTCCAGTGTGTGAAGGAGTCGCCAAAATCCTTGATGAATGTGTTTGTCAGCGTTGTCTGGCTTGTTGGTGTTTTCTTCACAGGTGCAGTTGTTGATTTGAGTACTGAGCTGTGGTGATGCTGTAAATGTCTCTGCATCGTGCTCGTATTAGCCGCCATGCATTATTTTCATACAATGTTTGCATATGGTCCGTGTCTTATCAGTCACTCTCTTGCCATTTATCATTTCCGCCGGGTACCCAAAATGCTGCCAAACACATTATTTAAAAGTGACGGGGGCATCTTCAATAGTAATACCTGTATTTTCCGACGACATTCTGGCTGCTTGCTGGATCACAAATCCCGCGAGACAGATTTTTAACGCGAAGAGAAATACCGCTGAGTTACATCTCGCGAGATCTCATGACACGAGATCTCGTCACACCCCTAATAAGTGTATTTGCAGAGTTTCACTAATGGGAGTACCGCCTCTAGAGGGTTAATGTTTTGCCAAAGAAGAAGCAAAATAAAAATAATGTCACATGCTAACTCATAAAGCGAGATCTTTGTATAGTTTCAATTGTAAGTTCTTGCTCTTACTTTTAAATCGTTACACAGGAACATGTAATTCACTCTTAACGATCCAGCAGATAACACAATTAGCATGTTCTCCTGATGCTTCTAATTCTCAAATTAATCACAAATCGTTGCTAAGTGGAGAGGAAAGGGAGTCCTTCTGCTCCCATACCTGATTCACTTGAATGCAAATGCCGATTCTTTAAAGCCTTTCCTCTCTGCAACGATTCCAAAGACTGCACCTTTCTGTTCTCATTAACATACTAATGTTGCCATAGAGAGGCTGCTGAGGAGCGAGTTTATCTTGCACTTGTTTCCAGCAAAGAGCTGCCGGTCTGCTGTTGAAAGTAAAGAAGCTGTCCCCTCTGCTTTTGCTTGGGGTGCTAAATTGGAGACGATTCGGGCTTCTACCCAGGCGAGTGTGGGTAATCACAGCATGGGCTGTGCTTGGCCTGCTCCCTGCCTGGCTCTAGACAAGTGTCTGTTCTTACTGGGCAGATCAAACCCAATAAGCTTGTCTGGGCAGCCCAGGAAGTGTCAGAATGTTCTCAGCATCCACAGATTGAGGAAAGGACTGGCTGATCCAACCTTTGTGTGTGTGTGTGTGTGTGTGTGTGTGTGTGTGTGTGTGTGTGTGTGTCTTGGGGTATTATTGCCCAGTTGTTGCCTTATACTGGTGCATCTCCAAAAGTGAGACTATAATGAAAAGTTGTTAATTTATTAAAAAAGGTGAACTGTCACATATTTTGTATTCATTACACTTAAAGTGACACTCAAACTCCAAATGAAGGGTTCTAATCATTTGAGATGCCATAGTTCATTTGGAGTCATTTTAAATGATATTCAAACAGTATAAACACTGTGTATCAAGTCAAATCAAGCTCAGAGAGTCTGGAGGAACAGACAAAGAATCCAAGGTGTCTGACGTCCAGTGTGCAGTTTCTGCAGTCTGTAATGGTTTGAGGTTCCATGTCATCTACAGGTGTAAGTCCAACTGTGTCAACACACCTGTCTACAAGATTTTAGAGCACTTCATGCTTCCGTCTGCTGACAAGCTTTATAGAGATGCATCGCTTTACATGTAATGAATATAACATATACGATGGTTTACCTTTTTGAATTAAATTATGAGCAAAAATGCACTTTTTCATGATAGGATGCACTAGTAGATACACCGGCTTTACCGTGGCCTGCCTGCGAGGTTGGCTGCAGATCATGCTGTTTACTCACTGCATGGGAACATTAGGCAATGGCTCTATGTCTACTATGGCTCTCTGTCTCAGGGATAATGCACCTCCTCAGGCCATTCATCTGTGCAGCCTACAGCACAACTGAAGCCAGACTCTTCTCTTGCCAAATGCACCACGGACATCACAAAAGATTTCTGGCCCTTCTACCTTCCTCTCATCATTGATCAGGGTATTTTTGGCATGTTTGCTCTCATGCCATCTTTTTTTCTGCTGGTTGTTTTGGATGCTCTTTTGAGGTTTCTGCACGTCTCCTAAGAGTAGATGCATTTTTATGGCTGTATATAATAAGGATAATAAGGATGCTGCACAAATACATCAGAAAAAAAACTAGAAAACCATGAAAAATTAATTGCTGTTTATAATTTGAGTGACAAATAGTACATGTAAAGCGACATATTTCAAGTCTTTTTTGGTTTTAATGTTGATCAGTATAATGGATGGATGGATGGATAAATCACAGCACAGTACAGTAAGAGCAGCAATGCAGCAAAAACAAGTAGATAGTAGTACAATAATCTAACTTAAAGATGTGCAGTACAAAGATGCATAAATATAATGCAGGTAATTGTGCAGGGCTGATATATTGTGAAAAAATACATTTCTAGTCAAGACTTTTGAGCTCAGAACTGAATAAACAGAGGTGTTGACTACACACTGCTCATTACAGTTTTTTTGGTTTTTTTTTTAGGAATTTTATGTGGTTTTATTTCTAAAGCTTAACAAATGTGAGGTGACACTCTGTTTTCACTCAGCCATTAACCTTACACTGAATATTTATGGTATGAGAGGTCTTTTGTTCAGGTTTACCTCAAGTGAAAAGTCTTTGTTGAATCAACATTCTACAGATTCTATGCCACTGGAAACCACCAATGGAATGTCTGGAATTACCATGTCATTATCATATAAATTACAGATTGTGTCTTTTGGTGGGAAAATGTGTGCAGCTGTCTGAGTCGCTCTCATAGCCGAGTCTGCTTATTTAAGCTCCTCTCAAAAGCATCTAAACATATATTTACATTCAAGCTATATATGTATTTGAAAAGTAGACATTTTAAGGCAGGGGCATAGAAACAAATTTGGAGCCCTACGCACAAGCAGTGCCCACCCCCCTTTATTAAATATTATTAATTATAAAATATTAATATTAAGAAAAATCTAATTCCATACTCCGCAAGGGCCCTCCCCCCACTTAGGGCCCTGGTAACTCAGTCCCACTTTTCACCCAACTACTGTATGACACCCCTGCTTTAAGATTTCCGGATATGTTTATTTTTGTTTCTAGTATAAAATCTTGCAGAGTTGTATATGTTTTTGCAGAATTCCACAATGAATACTCCAGAAGGTTAGCTAATGAACGAAAACATTTTCACAAAGTTCAATTTTTTGTAGATGCACAAGTAATAAAACATATTTATAATTTCCTACTGAAGACTAAAAATGTAGAAGCTTATAGATGTTTAGCCTGCGCAGCAGTGAAGGGACATTATCATCTTACAATTCAGATTTGTGCCACAAGAGGGTGCCATCAGCAGGACAGGAATTATATATATATATATATATATATAATATACACATCCTTTTTAATTATATTAATACTTGAGTTTAGCTTTTTGAATTAAATTCAATGAACAAAAATGTTTTTTCACAATATTCACATTTTTGGAAATGCACTAGTATAATTGATTGGGATCCAACTGTGATCTGCCATGTCCACTTCAGCTCAGAATGTCTGGATCAGGTGTGTTAGAGCAGGGGAAATAATTACAATAAAATACATTTAAAAGTAAAGAGGTGGGAGGGGCGAGATGCTGGCAAGGAAGCCACTACACTGCCCCCAAGTGTCAGAAAAAGAACTTCACGTCTCCTTTTTGTTGTATTTACTGTAGCTTTGATCTCCATTTTAACACCACATGTTCACATTTTACTTTTTTACTTGTGTCATTTTTTAAATCAGAATGTATGTTTTGTGTGTGTGTGAGTGGTGCAGTGCGCTGGTAGTGTATATTGGTGACATTGTGAAATAGGTGACAATGTTTAAAATCCAAAGTTTTCAAAAGTCAAAATAACCAAATAGTCAAAATATTTTGAATGAATGAATGAATGAACCTTTATTGTCATTGCACATTGAACTTGTACAATTGTACAGCGAGATTGGGATACAGCCCCCCCTCCCTTTGGTGCAATTAAAAAGAAAAAAAATTAAGAATTAAAGCAAAGAATTAAGAGCATTAATAATATTAATAATAATAATAATAATAATAATAATAATAATAATAATAATAATAATAGCAAATAAAATAAAAATAAAATAATCAATCATAAATAATCAACTATGAGTTATCCTATTTACACCATCCAGAACTGCAGCATCAAATATTGCACACTGTTTGCTTATAGCAGCATCAGATATTGCACAGTTATTGCATTTTCTACATTATTAATTATTATTCATGGATATTGCCATCATTATAGTATTATACAGACATTTATCCATTATCCCACCTGCTTAATCCTCACTGGGTGCAGGGCAGGGCATTACATTATCTCAACTAAGCCCAGGACAGGGCACCAATCCATTAATGGGTGTACACACACATACACAAATACACAGAGACAATTTAGAGTACCCAATCCACCTGACCTCCATGTTTTTGGACTGTGGGAGGAAACCCACGCAGATAGGGGGAGAACATGGATACTCCACGCAGATGTGGACTCGAACCCAAGACCTCAGCACTGAAAGGTGAACATGCTAACCACAAAACCACCGTGCCGGCCTTTATATAAATCAGTTCAACATAAATTGTCAAAATATTAAAAAATAAACAAATTTGAGATATAATCCCTAAGCTGTCACACAATATTTAAGTGTAATATTTAAATGTAGGAGTGGGTTGCAGTCAGATTGTGAGAATGTGTTTTTCAGAGGTAAATAACACAACTGTGTGTGTGTGTGTGTGTGTGTGTGTGCGTGTGTAGGTGTGTGTGTGTGTGTGTGTGTGTGTGTGTGTGTGTGTGTGTGTGTGTGTGCATGCATAGATACTTCAAGAGAAGTAATGAAGTAGGGACCTGCTGTTCTCTGGCTTTGAGAGCCAAGTCTCCACCATGTGCCGCAGCGCTGGCTGTTTGTGCATATCACATATTAAGACAGGTTTGACAGCCGGTCCCAAAAGAAGGTCTCTGTCTCTGTTTAAA
Organism: Crenuchus spilurus; assembly: GCA_036984385.1. NCBI lineage: Eukaryota > Metazoa > Chordata > Actinopteri > Characiformes > Crenuchidae > Crenuchus > Crenuchus spilurus. Next base: position 19,795 of record BRDA01025338.1, read on the forward strand.
TTTTCAACAGCCTGTTAGATTTGAGCATTTCCAAGCTTGCCTCGAGTCTTTTAGATGGCTCCTTTGATGGAGCAGAATCCATCAGGATTTTTGCAATACTAATACAATCAAACAGGACCGGCTGACTTATGCGTCATTCATAATGCAGGAGCACCACAAATATGAATAAATGATACCCTTCTAAAAGGAAGCAATACAAAACATGCCTAATTAATGTTGGTTTAGAATACCGGTGACTCATGTAGCTCTGAATTTACTGGACTCTTCCTTTCTAGTTTGACCACCATTGTGTTTGAATGTCTGCATTTTAAAGAAATTACTGATTTGGAGGTGCATGGATGTGTTTTGGGGAGGGACATGTGTCCTGCACTTTTTCAAAAAAGAGTTTTGGTCACCTGCAAGTTTTACTGTCCAAAAGCAATGTTACATTATATTAAAAAGAGACCGGTCAAGCACTAGGACCCAGCGGAAAACAGCCTCTCAAGCTGAAGCCTGTTTCCCTTTAGACCGCACACAAGCTCATAGATTGACTCTGTTGTTTCTAACATGTGATTGGCCACCCCCACTGTCCCTCCATCTGGTTGGGATCCCCTGCACAAGACCCCCCCACACCCATATCGCAGTACCAAAGCCAGTTGTGTCCCCGACCTCTGAAATCCAAATGTATTGTTTATTGAATTAGTCTTTGGTAACCTTTTTTTCCTCTGAAGTGAAGCCAGTCACTTACAAAAGTCACAAAGTGGAGAATACAGAGAGGAAGACAATACCTGTGATTATTAACTATACCTTGACAACAACATTGTGTACCTAATGAAGTGGCCTTGAGTATATTATCAATCACTTCCAGTTTAATGCAAAGTAATTTATTAGTAATGTATTTAAGAAAAATGTTTGTTTTTAATGTACGTGATGCAAGTTTGATATTATGAGAAATGTCTACATTCACTAAATGTTTGAAATGGCCCAATGCCTTATGACCAACACCGCACTGATGAGCAAATCTCCACTGATGAGCCCAATGCCGTAATGTGTGCTGCCTACAATGGCCCAATGCCATGGTGCTGATAACCCACCAATGTACAAATCTCAAATAGCCCAATTTGAGCTGTCCACTGGGGACCAATAGGTTTGTCCACATTAAGCCCTCACTGGTCCAGTGTGGTCCACCACCACATCAGTGTCAATTCACAGCTGTGAATGATCCACCACCCAAATAACACCAGCTCTGTGGGGATCCTTACCATTGAAGAACAGGGTGAATAGAACATACAGAGAAACTACAAAGTGCACTTACTGTATATGGTCAGTGGAGCTAAAATGGACATTGAGTGTAAGGTCTGTGAACCTAATGAATTGGCCTGTCATCGTTGAATTAATCTGTAAATCAGTTCAGTGTTAAATATGTTTTGTAAGCTTTATAAATGCATGTTCTGGGCTCATCTCAGATGTTGCTCCTTTTGAAACTCTAAAGAGCGTTTCCCTCTCGCTGCATCTCGGGAAGAGTCTCAGCATGCCTCAGGCAGGAGGGCATTGAATAATGAAGATAATCATGAGCTAGCCGCAGGAATGTGAGGATGGATCGATAGCTGTGTCTAACCTCTGTGAGGGGTGGAGGTGGAGGAGGTCTGAGCAGCCAGTGACATTTCATCTGGCCGGCTGTTGCAGTGCACTAACAGGGATTTTGTGGTGCTTCAGCGGCTGCGGGTTCAAACCCGGCTCAGAGCAGCTCAGGTGTTGGCTCTGGCCGCCAAAGCTGTCAAACACAGTTAACCGCCCTGGCCCCTGAGATAGGGTTCAGAACTGTTCCTCCAGCCTGCTCTATGCCCTCGCTGACATCTCATCTCTTGTTTTTCACCAAATGCATCTGCCTACTCTCTGACATTGACAGACTGACAGTAGATATGAGGCTTTTTTCAAGTTTTGTGGATCTTAAGATGCCACAACTGTATATAGTAAATAGGATTCTCATATAGCTCATATGATATTTTAGGTGAGATTTGTGTCAGGTAACATTAAAGCAGTAGTTGGTTATTATAAACTTGCTGTAGAACTGTAAAAAAAATACAAAGTCAGCCCAACTTATCAGTTTAAGTAGGTCTGTCAAACGATTAAAAAGGTTAATCACGATTAATCTCCGTATGCCATATAGTTAATCGCAATTAATCAAGAGCGATTCTGCCACCCACCACTAGGAGTGACTAACAAGCATATGAGTGCAGAGATCACTGCTGACACTGCAGAGAAGAGGTGGAGCGTTGTTGCTTTGAAAACAAACGTGTCTCACTCATTTTCTAAATATTTTGAAGTGGAGGAAGAAACAAAGGTTTTTGGACAGGATTTTACTGAAATGCCCTGCAAGTGAAAGTGAGTAAAGTGTGGCAAAAAAGGTAAACATCACTGAAGACCATCTGATCTTTAATTTAAATACACTTAATAAAGCAATTTATTTATTTACATTTTCTTTTATTATGTATCATTATTTTTTATACACTATCTGTTATTTATAAAATATTTTTTTCTTATATAAAAACACTTGGTGTATATCAGTTTGTCTGGGTTTTGGGTTGCTGGAACAGATTAATAGCATTTCAATTCATTTTAAAGTTGAAATGTAATTTGATATACAAACACATTAACTTATGAGCTCCGTCACAGAACGAATTCAACTCGTAAGTCAAGGTTCCACTGTATAGTGAAAAATGTCAATAATGATTACATTAAAAAGTCAAATGCATGAGCCTTGTATCATCATTCACTAATAGAATTTTTGCGTTAACAGCACTATATTTTTAATTGCGATAAATAGAGATCATGCGAATGCTTTATTATCGCATTAACTTCGACAGCCCTAATTTTAAGTTAACTTGCTGCAGTTAATTCAACTTGAGGTTCACTCAATTCAAACTTTTTAGTTAAGTTAAAAAAATCTAAATCAAATCAAATTTCCACACCAGCTAAGACTAATCCCACAATGACATCCCTTCATCCTCTTGGTTTGAAAAGTCCAACTTATTAAGTTACTGAGGTAAAACTCTTACCCAACTGAGCAGTATTTCTACTTGAGGTTGGACTAGGAATCAGCTTTCCTTTTCTGGCTTGGAGATGAAAGTTGTCCTTGAGATGTTTGTTGAGGGATGGACTATGAATCTGAGGGATTAACTACCTTGACTTAGGATGTAGTTTGGAAAAGCTGTTTATGCTCTCTGTCTTCTTGGCTTAGTTCACTGCAGAGTTCAAGAACCAAGACCAAATATGGCCAAAAAGAGAAGCACTTCTTTGAAACCATCATGCCAAACATGTTCAAAAGTGGATAATAAAAGTTAGTTATGTGCATGCAATGAATATTTGAAACGCCAAAGCAGCTTACAAATGTGGAATGCCCCACAAGTGAACTCAGATCTTCAAAGACGAGGAAACATGTTTGAGTTAGTAGGGAGTCTTCGTAAATCCGGGGTGTTTTTTTTAAAACAGCGTTGGCTTCCCTTGGCGGCCATGCCTCCTCTCCAGAGTCAGACTGACATTTCCAAAGGTTCGTGTTTGTTACTGCAGGGAGCGTGGACGACAGGGCCTCGTCTCGACATCATTTCCCTCCCTCGTCTGGGCTCATTAGCGAGACCTTGCCTGCAGGTTCTTCGCAGGTTTCTGAAGTCATTTTTTGCCTCGTGCTAGGGGAAGGCCCCAGCTCTTCTCGGGGCCCCAGATGGGCCTTGGATCGTTATCAACATAAAGTCTGTAATATGCCAATGTCCTCCATTAGCCGAGGTTAGTTTTTGGGTCAGTGTTTCTGCAGCTTTCGGGCCAGCGGTGAGAGGAACGGCGCCCAGCATGCGCTCCCTCACATGTCTCAGTGCGGAGGAGAATTTTGAGCGTATGCGCTGGAAGATGGAGGGCTATCTTTAGACCTTCGCTTCTTGCGAAAAGGGTTTTCTCCCTCCCTCTCTTCAAGCTGCAGCGTCCTCTTCCTGTGCCTTTCGCTTTCTTCCCTTCCGTCTCTCGCTCTCGCTGTGCCTCATCCTCGTCTCGCGCCAATGTTTGTTTGCTGGCTGGGTTGCATATATGTGTCTGGCTGCATGTGTGTTATTCCGAAGCCTGCTATCTGTATGCAAATGTAGTTCTTTTCTATGGAAAGAGGAGCTGGTTAACAATTCAGATCAGGTTTTGGAGAATTGCGAATACAGAGAGTCGTACCTCAAAGCGAGCGACAGCGCACTTCTGCTGTTTCATGTATGTTGCATGCCAATGGTTTGAGAGAACTCATTTCATGTTGATGCTTTACGCTGTCCTACATAATGACTTTTGTTTTACTGTTATTTCCTTTACCATGAATAAAATATGCTTGTTTTGTAACCTGTAGAATTTACGATCTACCACTGATATGCATATAAGCATGCATTTCATCCTGCTTCCAAAGCTGTCTTGCAAATCTGTCAACAAGTATCTATAATTGCATCATGTTGAATATACAACTGAAGGAGCCCTTCCAACATGATCTTGAAACGACAAGGAGAATTTTTTATTATTATTATTTTGCAGCGTTTCACTCTGATTACTCCACTACTTGTGGAAGTAAACATCGGAGCAGCTTAATAACACACTCGCAGAGCTGTCATTAAGGGCTTTTTTGTTCATGCTTCCTTGACCCAATGCAAACAAGCCCTAATACTCTTGCCTACAAGTGCAAGGACCCAGAGCAAAGTCACATGATTAACAATAATTGAGCCCTTCCAATGAAAAACCATCTATTATCCATTTTCCCATTCATGCGGTAACCAGTTATTTTAGCTTATACAATCTTTTTACGCAACAAAGTAAATATGCTTTATTAACCATTAGGCTATTTTGGCCATATTTGTATACTTTGCCTTTATGTGCCATATTAAAATGTTACTATGTTTACCCAGAAAACACACAAAACATATGATCAAATTACTTTAAATGATTTTATACATGTTGAGAGGTTGTAATGTGAACATATGATGGTAAAAATGAAGCTACAGTGCTACAGTATAAACAACTACTACAAAAAAAAAAAAAACAAAAAAAAAAAAAACAAAAAAAGATTCCTTTCTTGTCCAATTGTGGGCAGTGTTGCTGCATTGTCTGGCTTCCTCCATGGGCATCTTGCTCCTTTTTGAACTAGCACAGAGCTTCAAAACTGGATCTCGGAAAAAAGTTGACAGCAATAATCATCGTTGCTTTGTTTTTGTGGTTAGATTTGTTGGAAATGTATTAACAGTAAGAGTTTTCACAAAAGGATAGTGTACAGTTCTGTCTCACAAATATTGCATTTTCTGTTCTGAAACTGCATGCAAAGATAATCCAATTATGAAAATGAATGTATTCTGAGCTATTAGAACGCTTGGAGGTGCATGAGGTTGTTACAACTGTGAGGGCCTGTGGTGTCTCCATGGGGTTATTAGAGTACCTCTGTTTTGTTTAGTCCTGTCAGTAGATACAGTGCATCAATTAAACGAAGGCACCCAAGTGGAAGAAATGCTGTGCAAGTGTTTGCATTAGCCTTCATTAGTCCCCTCAGTGTTGCTCTGCTGGGGCAACTGAGGGTAATTAAAGTATCACTGATTCCTCAAGACTTCAGGAAACCACACATATACTACAAACGATAACATACTGAATATACATACTGTTTCTAAAATCTGCTCGCCTCCATAATTTAGAGAAGCTTCTTGGTAAAAGTTTTCTTTGGTCTTCCACAAGGCCAAGGCAAATGTATTACTGCTTCTCTAAAACTTAAAATGTCTGGAAAAAGTTCATTTGTGCTCATAATTTAATTCAGAAAGGTGAACAGCTGTATATTTGACATGTTTTATTTGATATTTCATGTGGAGTTCATTTAATGTTTCAGTGAATTTCTATTCAGAAAATATCTACTAGAAAAAAAAGGCTTAAAAAAAACTCAATTTATGTGTAATTTATATAAAATACAGTACCAGTCAAATGTTTGGACACACCTTCTGGACATTCGGTGTTTTTCATGATTTATAAATGTTCTTTATTGTAGATTAATACTAAAGGCAGTCAAACTATGAATAAATACATATGTAATTATTCAGTAAAAAAAAGTAAACAAACCAGAATATGTTTATATTTTACATTCTTCACAGTTGGCACCTCTTGCTTAGATGCAGCTTTCTTGGCATTTTCTCAGTCAGCTTTATGAGGTAGTCACCTGGAATGGCTTTCAGTTAACAGCTGTGTCTTGTCAAGAGTTCATGACTTGCATTTCTTGCCTCTTAATGTGTTTGAGACATCAGTTGTGTGTCTACTTTGAAGTGAAATCTAAAACATGTTTTGGTTTGTTTAACACTTTTAAGTTTACTACATGATTCATTTTGTGTTCACTCATAGTCTGGATGACTTCAGTATTCATTTACAATGTAGAATAAAAATAAAAACATTGAATGAGTGGTACTGTATATGACAGTTTACCTGTCACACCTCCCAGAGGCCAAATTCAAGGTCAGGTGAATTGGCTATTATAAACTATGCATTGGTGGCCCATCATAGGTTTAGCTAAGATTGTGTAATGCCCTGCCCTGTGCCTGTTGGGGTTGTAGGGGATTTACCTCGACCCTGACCAGGATTAAGCAGATGATAATGGATGGATGGGCTATTTTGTAGAAAGCCTACTTCAAACCAAATCTTCCTGAAAGTCTTCCTGGACAGTTAAGACAGTGAGTCCAAAAAAGGGTAAACTGTTTTTAATACCCTTGATTTCATAAGAAACAATAAATAGTCTACTTTTGTTCATATGGTGTAAAAAGAAGCAGCCCATGAATTGAACCTTGGGGAACACCAGGGGTCACTGGCACATTTGCTGAATCACTGTGCTCTTCACGTCGTGTTAATTTTGCATCCAGTTGGAATCGCTGTGTATTGTACACTCCTGGAGGTTTTCATTGGGTCTTAGCATGATAAGAAGCTATAAGATATGTTCATCCACAGGAGCAAACTGTGGGCAATGCCAGAAGGAATTCATTTACCTTCTCTGCTTCAATAGAATATGAGAAGGACATTAGCATGATACAAATCTGACAGTAATGTATGCAAAGCGATGCACCATTCCAACAGGAGCTTTAGCACCGTGATCTGCTCCATTATTGAAATGTACATTGAAATTTCATTACTCATATTTACCAAGGGAAGATAATTCTGTCTCTGCTTTTGTTTGGCTTACATTTGCAGTTCATCTACCTACATTGCAAGCTCTTCTGTGTTAGTATTTATCTTCTGGAAGTTTTAATGTGATGGCCTGTCTTAAGGTCTTTTTTTGGAGATCTTTAGGAGATTCTTTAACATAATGTACTCTAAGAAAGGAATAAAAAAGTAGGGAGTGTGTTTTGCCTGGGGCAGCAGTTTCCAGATTCTGCATATCAAAGCAGTAAAACCAGGAATAGGTCTGTCAAAGTCAAACCCACTTGGGATCCCACAAAAGGTTCACTTTTGTTAACCTCCACCAGCCGCAGTGAGCAGGTTTCTCTGGGATGAAGATGCTGCTCAGTGCCAGGGATTCATACAACACAAGGAATGCACTAGTGTTGTAGTCCAATCTCTGTTTCAACCTCATTTGGACTCAACCTTGTCTCAGTCTCAGGGTGAGTTGGACAAGTTGGTGAGACTAAGGTAGAGTTAATTAGAAAGTTAAAATTTTTTTTTTTTCCTTTTTTGAATATCAACAATCAATTCAATATTAATTTCTTTACAACCCAAATCAAACCTGCAATCTGATTGGCTAACAGGCTTTAATATAATAGTAAATAATACAGGCTGTTTATTATTGAATCTTATATTTTGCTAAATATATGGTTAGATATAATATACATATTAATATATAAAATGGATAATAACATGAAATTAATTATTAGCTTTTTTAAAAAAAAAAAATCTTTCTGACATTCCTCATCTTGATTTTGACTGAGACTCGACTGCTAAAAGTCTTGATCTTGACTCAAGCTATATATTAAAACTGTGACTAAAACTATTGAACTGGAACTTGATGTGTCCTGGTCTTGGGCTTGATTGGACTTGATGGGTCCTGGTCTAAGCCTTGATTGGAACTTGAAGCATCCTGGTCTTGGTCTTGATTGGACCTTAATATGTCTTGGTCTTGATTGGACCTTGATGTGTCCTGGTCTTGGTCTTGACTCTGACTTGATAAGTCCTGGTCTTGGTCTTGATTAGACCTTGATATGTTCTGGTCTTGATTGGACATTAATATGTCCTGGTCTTGGTCTTGACTGGACTTTGATGTGTCCTGGTCATGACTCTGACTTGATAAGTCCTGGTCTGGGTCTTGAATCTGATTTGATGTGCCCTGGTCTTGGTCTCAACTTGGACTCAATATGTTCGGGTCTTGGACTTGGACTTCACTGCTGAAAATCTTAGTCTTGACTCTGAATTGATGTGTCCTGATTTTGTCCTTGATTTGGATTTGATGTGTTCTGGTCTTGGTCTTGAGTATAACTTGACTCCAAGAGCCTTGACAACAACACTAGACTGCAATGTTCAGCATAATTATCAGCATGCAATACCAGGTTTAACCATAAGGTGCACTCTTAACATCATTATAGCTTCATCTGCATCATTTTATTTTCTTTTTTTTCCCTTCAGAAGCTTACATTCTTGTGCCAGCCTAACGATTTGGAACAGATGGTTTGTGCTTTAGTCATGAGGTCTTTGGAGATAGATGATGCCTGTGTGATGGCAGAGGGGAAAAAATATGAAGGTGTTGCCACATTATAAATGTTTTTAGGGATACAAATACATAGACAGGCCCCATTTGTTCCCCTAGCGTAGGAGAGCAGGCAGAAGGAACGAATAAACTTCCGCTGCAATGGCCAAAGTGTTTCTCTTCGGGAAAGTGAGAAGTGCCAAGTGCTATATTAGAATGTCTGAAGGACTCATCCAGCTTTCGCCGCTCCGGTCTGTCTGCTAACCTTGAAAAGAGTGGAGAATAATACCTCTTTAACACATCTCATGCTACACTGGGAGGGAGGATCTCAATGTGATTCTTGTTCTGTTGCTCTGTATTTCTCTCACCTTTACCACCTTCCTTCCATCCTGAAATGGAAAGGAATTTTAGTCGCTTAGCTGTATTGGCATTCAGAGAGGAATTGATTAACCCCCTGTAGTCTGAGGGTATTTCAGGCACTCTGATGTAGTCTGACATACCTTGACTTTTTACAAATTACACCCATCTAAAATATTTTTTAAAAATAGAAATAAAACCACATTCAATTTCTAAAAGCTGTAATGAGCAGTGTGTAGCAGACACCTCTGTTTATCCAGTTCTGAGTTCAAAAGTCTTGGCTAGAAATGTTTTGAGTGTTTTTTTACAATATATCAGCACATCTGAAAACAGGTTTTTGGAAAGTCTAAGTTTAAGTCTAAGTTTAAGTCTAAGTCTAAGCAGATTTAATTAGAATATAGATTTATGACACTCTTACTGTTTTGACACTGTTGTTGCTGAGTTTGTGCTGAACAAAAGCCTGTGTAACACTTTGGAAACACATAACTGTAGATGTTTGTACTTGTAAAAAAAAAGGTTAAGGCATGTCAGACTACATCAGAGTGTTAAGCAATATTCATTTAAAAATGTGCAAAAGATGAATGGTATAAGCGTACAATTTATATATAAATTCTTATACACACAGTAAATCTTCCAGTGTTAAATCAACACTATTAGAGTTAAATCTGTGGGTGTCAAATCTGTGGGTGTCAAAATGTAACACTCTCAGTGTTAATTTAACTCTAATAGTGTTGATTTAACACTGGCAGATTTACTGTGCAGTAAATAAGATCTTCTTACCTTCTATCCTTCATCATATCAGTGCTGGAACTAAGATTAGTTTCCATCTGATCTACACTGGGCCTGAAACCCACACATGCCCTAACTGTACATCTGTACCAACACCACCCACAACAGCGCTTCCGGGCATTCTCCTCCATCAGTCACATTTGTATATTCACTCCAGAAGTGCCAGAGATCAATCTGCTCTTTCCTAACTTCAGAAACTCTCACTGAGAACTGCCTGTGAACCTGTCCCATGCTCTGTTCTGAATGATGGTGGCCATTTCTCATAGCAGTCTTACGCAGCCTCCGGCACTTCTGAGAGTTTCACTTCTCAGATCAGAAGCTTTAAAATCACTTCAGCTTTTAAATTGGATTCACAGAAGTGACCATGTCATCAATTTTTAGTCCTACACTCTTAAAAACAAAGGTTCCTTGATGGTTCTTGGCTTAGATGTCTGCTAATAGGAAAGTGTCTAATTGGAATAAAACCTTTGTGGTATGTGGAGAGTTGAAACTGTTCATCTCACACACTTTTCATTTACATAATCATTCTTCTCAAGGCTTTTTTGTGATTGGCTCTTCAGGGAAGATGTTCCAAATGACCCTTTTTTGACACTTGAATATGTTTTATAAGAACAAAGCTTTCAATACTTTTGGTACTCTTGGGATTATGGCATCCAGACTTTTACTAGTAGCCATAGCACCCCCACAACATAGCATTCATGTCTATTGTAGCTATTGTAGGTTTGGGGCTGGTTAGTACTTGGATGGGAGCCCTTCAAGGAAAAGCTTGTGTTACTGCTGGTAGTGGTGTTGGTGTACAATTGGAGGCACTATTATTGTGTTCTGTCTGGAAAAAGGGTTTAAGATATGGTTGGAGGGATATACAGTCATATCAGAACATATGACCACCTTAACCATGCTTCTGCTTCGCAAGGCCCAGACATACATTGTTCTTTCAATAGTTACTCATCATGGACTTTAACTGGTCCACTTTGCTGATACCAATTACTCTGTACCACTCACCTGTGGCATCAGTGGCCTGTGGGACACCAATGTTATGCTGTTGGGAGGCACACAGTGTATGAGAAGATTCTCAGACCACCTTCAATACGCTGGCTCAAGAACTTAGCGGAGATGTTACCACCCTTCGCACAGTACCCTATTATCTTGCCCTTTTGGACATCACCTGCTTTGCCCATGATGAAGGTTTGATGCTCTGCTACAACTGACTGGTGTGCTCACATATGTATACATGCAGTAAACATTGTAACATGGCATCTGTGACATCCTGGGCCAAGTTCATTCCAAACCAGTGGTGGCTATAATAATCTGATATGACTGTAAATATAGTTTATAGCATTATTAGCATTAGTGTTTTTATATGCATTTGTTTTTGTGATTGGATTTCTCAGGCAGTATGAGGGTGGAGAACATGTCACTGCTTGCCTGGTCAAATCTGCTCACAGCTCTGAGCAGTGGGCATCAGCGACTGATGGCCTGCCCGTCTGCCAGCTGATTGTTAATCATTTTCAAGCCTGTGCCTGGCCTCCTTTGATTGTGCTACACACTACTTTGGCTAAATGAAATCAATTAAACGTGCGATTGTAGATGGCGGTCGCTTGCAGATCAGCCCTTTGATGTAGCAACAAAACTAGATTAATTAACATGAATAGAGAACTCAGTTTAAAAAGGTGCTGCTAGTGTTTCATAAGGGTGTCCGCTGTGCCCGTGTGAGTGTTGGTTTTCATATCATTTCAGGAACAAAATCAAGAGAAAGGTCTAAACTGGTGCACATAGAGACAACCAATCAAATATTTGGGGACAAATATGCTTGGCCGGACTGTAAAAGCTCTCAAAAACGACTTGTGCAGACATCTGGCTCCAGACGCTGCCCAAATATCAATCAGATGTTATCTGCTGCCTGATCAACAGGTCATTTCCATTGCAACATCTTTGTATGAAGTACTGAACCTGTGTTTCTGTCTCATTCTGCAGGTTTTTTAAGCACGGGAGACCAGGCAGCCAAAGGCAACTACGGGCTCCTCGATCAAATCCAAGCTCTACGCTGGACTAGTGAAAACATCGCTTTCTTTGGCGGTGACCCTTTACGCATTACCGTTTTTGGATCTGGGGCCGGCGCCTCTTGTGTGAACCTCCTCACTCTGTCCCATTATTCTGAAGGTAACCGCTGGAGCAATTCAACCAAAGGTATAACTCAGAGGTTGCAATTTTTGACCCTATTTGCTGTTTGCATGCTGCGATGTTGCCATGCTAGAGCTGGGCCTGTGCTTGTTTGCATGAGATCTTCCGTTTTGTTCTTCTTTTCCTTCCTGTACTCTCAAGGTGTGCTAACAGAACTCACTTGATAACTACACTGCATACTTCCAAACTTCACAAAGGAAATCCCCAGGGAAACGTCGATTCATCTCATTTCTTTTATCCAAATACCCCGCTGTGTGTAGTCTGGATTGAGTTGCTATACGCTGTAGTGCTAACAGCTGTGTAAGGCAGTTACGCCCATCTGTAGCCTCCTTTGTTTCCCTTTTTTCCCCTGGTGGTATCAGTAGTGTGTACGGAAGCATACATACATACTGCACAAGCATCCTTTCGTTCATCACCTACTACCATTACGTCTTCATCTTGATAGCTGCAGCGTTTTGCTTTGTTCTTACAGATACCACTGCTAATGCATGCGTGATCCAAAATTGTCAAGCCGTCAAGGTTACGGGCAAAGTCACAGCCTTCTCATTGCTCCTGAATTACAACAGATCATTCATCATTTCCCCCTCTACTGGCACACTTTAAGGGGCTAAATCAGTCTGACCTGAAACCAGTTGCTTATGAAAAATGGATTTGAATTTGCCTCTCAGCTCATCTTTATTCAGCCAGGTTCACTCCAGTCGTCATGCTTTCCACACCTTCACAGTTCAATAGTGGCACTTTTCTTCCTGTAGAAATAACCCGCCGACATGGAAGGGCTAATTAATTAATTCCATTTGACTCTGCGTGGGAGGTGGATTCGCAAAGGTCTCTCGACTTCAGAATACCTTGACATTATCACCAACATTCAAATGAACCTTCAGGTGCCCTTGTCATTGACCGCAGAATTACACATTACTGCTGCATCACAAAGCAATGTGGCAGTTTTCACAGCTGATATAATAGCAAGGAGTATGTATGTTTTCTTACTTGTAGGGTTGTTGGTGATTTGGATTTGATATACAGTATGAGAAGAGCTAAATTTTAAGGTCTGGGCTCAATTGGCTCTTTGTATTCCATTATATATATATTATGTGTACTTTAATTCTATTTATAGACACATGAAATCATGCTCCTGGCCTCAGTTTTTGATCTAATGGGTAAATCGGAGCACTTCCCTCTTCTGTACGGAATTTGGTTCAGTACGTAGAGCCACTGTAGTTCATATTCATAAGTGCTGTGTTGCCTTAAGATATAAACAGGTCTGATCAGCAATCAGGACTGAGATCAGTCTGGATGTAATGCAACACCAAACGTTAGTCTACAATCTCAGAGAATTTACAGTATTTATATTTAATAATGCTGCTCTGGGCAGGTGTGGTCCTAGCCAGTTTGAAGCCTTGGGCACCTCAGCCAAACCTTCCTTGAGCCCGCATTGCCCAACATCCACCTGCTCCTTCCCTTTACCCTACTGTCATAGACCTCAGCAGCAAGCTACAGGGCACTGGACCAATCAGAGGGCACCCGCTATCCATAAGTGGGTGATAGTAAACCAATATGTATTGCAGGCCAGGGCCGAGCGCTTGTGCTGCCCTTGACGAGATGCCGTACTGGGCAGCTGCCCATATCGCCCATATCAGAAAAAGCCACTGGCTCTAGGCTTTTAGCAGCCTGACTCGATTTGGACAACTTTGCCTACGTTTTCGTGGTTACCATTACAGACCGCTTTTTTTCCTGTAGATTCCATTAGAAGACTATTAAATGCATCTAGTATCAGTCACCTGTCACCGTTTAAACCATTACAATATAATATCAAAAATTATTTAAAAAAGTTAATCATCTACTCAAATTTAGACACCATTAAAAACCAGCAGAAACATTTAATGATCTCTATGGTTTCTCAGCAAGACTCATAAATGTAGACTTTTGTAGTTATATGAGTTATCACAGGCACTGTGGATGCTGAGGGTGCTTAAAACAGTAATAATATTGTCACATTAAACATGCAGATTTGCTCATTTGACTGTATTTGTTTATTGATGCAGAACAGATGAGTTAAACATGCACTCATATTTGTACATCATAATTGTCCCCATTTTTTTTTCCGTAGATTTCTTATATATCTATTTCCAACAAAAAAAACAATGTGCTAGAGGTTATACTAGAACAATATCTTAGCTAACACACACACACACACCATTTCATGTTACTTGGTCTTGATCTATTTGCATGATGCTTGAAATTCATCTGTGGCATACACTAATGCCTCATTGTTTGTGTTTCTAGAGTAAAAGCTATAATTACTGAATAATGCTATAACAGAGACTTGTAGAAAAAAGCTGTCTGTACTCGTATATGGTTGGATTCTTCTTTGTGTGACGTTTTGCCTGCTTATTATTTTATAATTCAGCGTGTGTGTTATCCTGTGAGTCTTTGTGCACTGTTGCCAGTATCTCATTGTATCTTCACAGGCCTTTTCCAGAGAGCTATCGCCCAAAGCGGCACAGCCCTGGCCAGCTGGGCTGTCAGCTTCCAGCCTGCTAAGTATGCCCGCATGCTGGCCAAAAAGGTGGGCTGCAACCTCAAAGACACAGTGGACCTGGTGGAGTGTCTACAGAATAAGAACTACAAGGAACTGGTGGAGCAAGACATCCAGCCTGCGCGCTACCACATCGCCTTTGGCCCCGTCATCGATGGCGACGTCATCCCAGACGACCCCCAGATCCTCATGGAGCAAGGGGAGTTCCTGAACTATGACATTATGCTCGGGGTCAACCAAGGTGAGGGCTTGAAGTTCGTGGAGCTCATCGTGGATAACGAGAATGGTGTACAGGCCAATGACTTTGACTATGCCGTGTCAAGCTTTGTGGACGACCTGTATGGATACCCAGAGGGCAAGGATGTGTTACGAGAAACCATAAAGTTCATGTACACTGACTGGGCTGACCGTCACAACCCAGAGACAAGGAGGAAGACTCTGCTGGCCCTTTTCACTGATCACCAGTGGGTGGCGCCAGCTGTAGCTACAGCTGACCTGCACTCCAGCTTTGGATCTCCCACTTATTTCTACGCCTTTTATCACCACTGCCAGACGGAGCAGGTACCCCCCTGGGCAGATGCAGCACACGGGGATGAGATCCCCTACGTTTTTGGCCTACCCATGATTGGACCCACTGAGCTTTTCCCTTGCAACTTCTCCAAGAATGATGTGATGCTCAGTGCTGTAGTAATGACCTACTGGACCAATTTTGCTAAGACAGGGTAAGTCAAAAGGGTCAAGAGCCACAGTGTGTTACATAATAACATTTCTCAGACCAATGATGCACAATATATAGTTTAATTTATATATATATATATATATATATATATATATATTCTTTATTGAGACTGTTAAGCTGACAGTTACTACCTTTAATCGCTATAATACAGGCTGAACTGATAGATTTGGATATTGCCACCAATTATATTGTTATAGTGTCAATAATGTGTTTTGACTGTATATTTCAGAAATGTGATATTTCAATTTACAGTTGATATCTGAATTATATACATAAATAAATGGATATCATCCATAATTTCACAGACTGTCTGAAATATCACAGATTTTAATTGAAATGTGATAGATTTGTATAGCAGTTAATAATTTTTCATGTATATTATGAGTACACCCTTGAACCCTAGAGTCTGTGCTCGCAAATTTTATCCTAGAAACAAAACTAAACATACCTCACAAACCTTAAAGAGTCAACTTTTCAAATATATCTAGGTAGAATTGAAATATATTTTTAGATTCTTGTGAGAGACGCAGGAATAACCACAGACACATTTTTCTCCTCATTCACGCAATAGCAATGTGGTCATTCTGCACATGCCAGTGGCAGAGAAATGTCTGAAAACACCAATTTGGTCTCTACAAACAAAGAGCGCTCACCTGAGTGTTCACACCTATCTCATGAATATTCAATATAGGGTTAGTGGTTGAGGAAAACAGAGTATCACCTCACATTTGTTAAACTGTATAAATAAAACCACACACAATTTCTAAAAGCTGTAATGAGCAGTGTGTATCCAACACCTCTGTTTATTCAGTTCTCAGCTCAAAAGTCTTGTCTAGAAATGTTTAGAGTGTTTTGTCACAATATATCAGCACATCTGAAAACAGGTTTTTGGAAAGTCTAAGTTTAGAGGAGATTTACTTACTGTTTTGACACTGTTGTTGCTGAGTTTGTGCTGAACAACAGCCTGTGTAACACTTTGGAATATAATCATTTTAGATGTGTGTACATTGTGAAAATGTCAGGGCAGGTCTGACTACGTTAGAGTGTTATCTACATCCAGTAAAGAGTTGTTATCTGTGGGTGTAGCTACAGTGTAGCATCACATTTGAGCAAGACACAGCTCACTCAGCCTGGTAAAATAGTGTGTCTACTTCAAAGTTCCATCACTCTTGGATGCCCCCTCTTGAATATTTGACTGGCAAAATAATAAAATAACATGTTATTTTCAGATTTATTTTAAAATGAAATGTAAAAATTTCACAGCATTTCATAGCAATTGGTTATGAATTTGGTAGATCTCTACATATAAGCAGCTGATAGTATCAATTTTAAGAATTTTAACTGCTTAAAATCATTATCAGAAAATTTTCATATAAATTTGTCACAGCACTGAAAATAAAGTGTGCATGCATTTAAAATGATGTTTTAAAATGACATAATGCATTAATATATGTTATAAGAGAACAGCTAGGAAACAGAAAACAGTCTTAATGGAATTGATTTAATTTGGCAGCAAATGCTGGACCTTCGGCTAATGAGCAATGATAATTTCACCACATGAAGCATTTAATTATATTAAGCCTAATGTGAAATTAATTTTTAAAATTAATTCATTAAGGTTTGTTTTAGGAAACAGATTGATTCAGATACACTGATTGGATTCAATTCATGTTTGATTCAAAACCCCTTTTAAATCAGGCTTAATGGAATATTCAGGCTATACCTTTGTAAGTGGACAGTGATAGATTAGTACTGTTGCAATTACAGGCACATTGATGGTATTAGACACATTTGACTTTGCTGTACTCAGCACTTTGGATGTTACCTCAAGTTTGGATGACGAGCCACTTTTCTGCTACTTGCAGATGTGTAATTTCTGTTCTCAGACTTTCCCGTTAATTAGGAAGAAGTGGCAGTTGTCAGGAGATTGTGATGTTCACAGGGAGAATATTAACAGTCTCTCCTCATTGCCTTTAAGCATGTCTCCATGTCAGTAATTGTTTTCTCAGGCAATAATAAAGTAGAATGGCCTTTTCTCTCCCACACCACACAAGCCCAGAGGGACCATATGACCACTAATGACTTTCATATATAACACTGAATTGCCATATCACTCTGGGATCTCAAGAAGATTGATGCACTCATTTTTCACGGTGAAGGCATTTTACGATAGGCTCCGACTTGCTCCTTGTTTCATTTCCTGGTCAGAATGTAGAAAAAGACAACGTCAGTAGACCCACAATTCTAATCTGTCCTCGTTCCCTTGCAGTGACCCCAACCAGCCGGTTCCCCAAGATACCAAGTTCATCCACACCAAGCCTAATCGATTTGAAGAGGTGGCATGGATGAGATACAATCAGAAGGACCAGCTCTACCTCCACATTGGCCTCAAACCTCGAGTGAAGGAACACTATCGTGCCAACAAGGTTAACCTGTGGCTAGAGCTGGTACCTCACCTGCATAGCCTCAACGAGGTCACCCAGATCATCTCCACCACCACTAAGGTGCCACCAGCGGAGGTCACGCCTCGCACTCCCAAGAAAGTCCCGGTGAACACCAAGCGTCCATTCCCCACACCCTTCCCTACTGAGACACAGGACAGCCAGAACCAGAATCAGAACCAGAACCAGCCCTTCTTGGTGGACCAGCGGGACTACTCTACTGAGCTGAGCGTCACCATCGCCGTGGGCGCCTCGCTGCTCTTCCTCAACATCCTGGCCTTCGCTGCTCTTTACTACAAGAAGGACAAGCGGCGGCACGAGGTCCACCGGCGCTGCAGCCCGCAGCGCACCACGGCCAACGAGCTGCCCCACACGCAAGAGGAGGAGATCATGTCCCTGCAGATGAAGCACAGCGACCTGGAGCGCGAGTGCCGCGAGGCCATGCACCCGCACGAGGTGGTCCTCAGGACTGCCTGTCCGCCCGACTACACGCTGGCCATGCGCCGCTCGCCGGACGACATTCCGCTCATGACCCCCAACACCATCACCATGATCCCCAACAGCATGCCCGGCCTCAGCTCACTGCACCCGTTCAACAGCTACCCCAGTGGACAGAACAACACACTGCCTCACCCACACCCCCACTCACACTCCACCACCAGAGTATAGCCTCACACGTGGCGCCGCTTTCAAGCACATACGTACACTACACAGATAGATACACACCTGGACATACATACACACACTCACCCACAGGCATACCATACAAGCCCACTAATCCGTTGGGGAATATGTGCGTGCTTGCTGTTTCGAGGAACATGTGGAATATGGCGTTTGGGATTTTTCTTCTCCCCTGGAAGGAAAACTATCATTTTCTATTAGGGAAAAAAAAGGAATGAGGGAAAAACATTTCAGATTTAATGAAAAACAAATAGAGAGGGATGTCTTTTTTTAGTCCTGCTGTTTGCGACAAAGCCAGGGCCATTTCCTGGCAAACAGATCACTCCGGGTTGCTTGGAAGGATGGAAGGATGGCTTGATTCGGTTACCCAGGGAGGAAACAGCAACAGCAGCAGCAACAACAGCGGCGGCGGCGGAGATGGCGTGTGGGAGGCCCTTTGTAAATGAAAGAAAGCATATTGTTTTCCCGAGGCATCGGATTGTAGATTACTCTCTCTGGAGCAGAGAGGAGATGCTGCTTACCTAATTTAGGCATGTGTTTTCCTACGAATGGAGGCATTGTAAGATATGGAATAAAACATGAACCGAGGACAAGAACTCCTCGAGAATATGCACAATAGAGACATTCGCCAAATGTCCTGGAATCTTTTTTGTCAGTTTATTTTTTGGGAACGGTTTTATTGTATAGAATCTATTTACATATCTAGATATGTACACAAAGCACCAATGCTGTTTAAGCCCTGACGGAGGGGCGTCGCTACTGGAAAAAGAAAAAAAAAAGAAAAAAAAAAAAAAAAAGAAAAAAACAAATCTGCCAGCAGTTCATATAGCGGTGGGAAATTTCACTGGTTTTCCTGGCAGATACAGCTCCATCACACAAGTGCTGTCTATAGTGGAGGACTGGCGGACATAACAAAAAGGGAAGCTGGATATTTTTAGCACGAAGCGCATGACAATTTATCTGCTTGGTGGCTGTTCTGCTGATTAAGTCATTATTAAAAAAATAATAATAATAATTTTCATCCCCATTGGATTTGTTTGAGGAAATACTGCTCTGATTGGCTCACAAACCTACCGGAATACAGTGACACAAGCGAAGGCATCGGGTCCTGATTGGATGTGGGGAAGGGAAAGGGGCGGGATTATGCTAAATAGAGTGCATTCACAAATAGCTTGAGTGAACCTGGTTATAAGGACTAGTTTTGTACAATGTGTGTTGGTAAAACTTTTTAATAGTGGTGAATCACTTGCTGTTTGAGATCCCATGTATGGGACATTCATTGTACTCTTTAATTTGCTCATTTGGTCTCAGCTGTAATACATTGTTTTTAATGTTTTTCTTTTTTTTTCTTTTTTATTATCATTTTCTCACTTCAGGAGCAATTTTACCTTAGAAAACAATCTACATTATTCTCATTTCTTTGTCTTACTTATCAGGAAGTCCCCCCGTATAACTGATGCCCTGCGGCTAGGAGGAAATGAAGGCATATTGCTTCTGCATACATTTCTCTGGAACATGATTGGTTGCATTGATTTTTACTTTATTGAGTCCATGCATTGCTTAACAATGAATACCTGGCATGGGAAGGCTCTCTGCTCACATTAGGAGGCCCTCTTGTGCTACAGGTTTAAAGGCGGCAGTGCAAGAGGCCTCCAAACGAGATGCCCCTCCCATGCCCATCAGGTCTCTCTGAATTGCAGTGTTATCAATTAGACTTTCATCCCTGCTTCAGCCATCGCAGCCTCTTAGATATAAGCTTTGAACTTTGTTAGTCTTTCCACACAGACACAAACCTCGCTTCTCTGTCTCTGCCAGCTACCTGTACTCAGTTTGCCCTTTTCAGCATCCGCCACTTAATGTAAACATGTTATTACTCTGTGGAAAAGTAACCTGTCAGATGCAGACAAGGTTTGGCTCTATCATTGCTTGAGCTTCAAAGAGAGTTCAAAAAATTCGATTTGGGCTTGGAGAATTTCTCTGCTTGCCTTTGTGAGTAGGACGGGCCTTTGTAAGAACGCTCTGTATCTCTTCTCCTGGCTAATCCTCAAGCTTTGTGCCGACACACTCTCCATCACACCCGAGAGCACGGCTGGCCGATGGACAGGCAGTACAGGTTGAGTCTTTAGACCCCTGAGACATTAGCAGTGAGGAAGAATTAAATCAGACTCTATCTGCTGATTTAGCATAGACTTCTCTGTGCTTAGAACAGAAAATCTGAAGCATTAGCTGTAACATTGTGCTACAGCAGCTACACTGATAAGACTGCCTGAAGAGTGGTGACACTGACACTAGGGGGAGCTCTAATATTGTGCTACAGCAGCTACACTGATAAGACTGCCTGTAGAGTGGTGACGCTGACACTAGGGGGAGCTCTAACATTGTTCTACAGCAGCTACACTGATAAGACTGCCTGTAGAGTGGTGACACTGACACTAGGGGGAGCTCTAACATTGTGCTACAGCAGCTACACTGATAAGACTGCCTGTAGAGTGGTGACGCTGACACTAGGGGGATCTCTAACATTGTGCTACAGCAGCTACACTGATAAGACTGCCTGTAGAGTGGTGATACTGACACTAGGGGGAGCTCTAACATTGTGCTACAGTAGCTACACTGATAAGACTGCCTGTAGAGTGGTGATACTGACACTAGGGGGAGCTCTAACATTGTTCTACAGCAGCTACACTGATACGACTGTCTGTAGAGTGGTGACACTGACACTAGGGGGAGCTCTAACATTGTGCTACAGTAGCTACACTGATAAGACTGCCTTTAGAGTGGTGATACTGACACTAGGGGGAGCTCTAACATTGTTCTACAGCAGCTACACTGATAAGACTGCCTGTAGAGTGGTGATACTGACACTAGGGGGAGTTCTAACATTGTTCTACAGCAGCTACACTGATAAGGCTGCCTGTAGATGTGCCTGTAAATGAAGTCTTTTTATTTTACTTGCCTCATGAGGATGACTGTTTAAAAGTAATCAGCCAATACTGATCAGTCCATGTCCTGAAAATGTTGGGTTTTTACTGCTTTAACTGTCCCTACTGTCCATGTAGGGCTTTCTACTAAATTGTGGACCATTTCTGCCCCACAGCTCAATTTTGGTGGGCTTTATGCCCCTCTAGCCCATGCTTGCCAATAGGGATGGTGTCAACAGGTTAGCCCTAGTCACTCTATTTGGTAGTTCTTCTCTACAGGCTGTGTGTGCATTTGTACATCTTAAACTAGTCATTAGAAGTAGTGTCCACAAAGTTTTGGACATACAATGTGTGAGAGGCAAGCGGGAGAGGAAAAGGCAGAAGAAAAAAGGAGAGAATTATGCAGCCCTCCTGCCACCGTGGCGACCTGTGACATGCGGAGAGTCCCAAACAAGATGTTCCCGCCTAGAACACGACCTCCCCGGGGCCGCTCGGCTCCACACTGGCCCTGAGTAACAGGACTGTAAATACAGCCAAGAATAAGCTCTCTCCCCCAAACGCCATACCATTAACTAAACCCCCTCAGCGCAGCCCCCCTCACTCAATCAATACAGGTATGAATATGCAAAGCAGCCCTGCCCTGGGTCCCCTCTCTAAATGAGGCTCCTTTTCAACAGCGCTCAAATTTAATGAGCCGTTCATACGGGGGGGCGCTTGGAGGATTCTTTCTGTACATTTGCATGTAGGGCCAAGGTGAGAGCTGGGATACATCTGTAAACTGTGGAGGACTTTAGAGCTCACACACACACACACACCAGGACGAAGCCTCATGACTGAATGTAATACAATACTCAGTGCCATTTTAAAACAGCAACCAAACCGCGTCATTGTTTTATTCGTTTGGGTTTCGTTTTGTTTCGCTTTGTTTCTTTTCTTCTGTC
Organism: Crenuchus spilurus; assembly: GCA_036984385.1. Taxonomy (NCBI): domain Eukaryota; kingdom Metazoa; phylum Chordata; class Actinopteri; order Characiformes; family Crenuchidae; genus Crenuchus; species Crenuchus spilurus. The sequence continues at coordinate 42,070 of BRDA01025338.1, forward strand.
TAAGCTTCAAAGGGATGATCAAAAATGCCTGTTCATAGGAACCATATCAGAGGGCAGTTGTAATGTAGATTATTTGTCATTTTGTCTTTATTTCTGGTTAAATAGGATTTACTCTTCTGGAGCACAATAAATGATTTTATTAAGCTGAATTCAAATCACTGCATTTTATTTAACACCGGGCTAATCTCATATCTCTGACTGCTGCCTCCTCACTTCCTGCAGATCACGACCCAGAAACCCATCACGCTCCACCATCTTTTCAGATGTATCAATTCTGCAAATGAGCTCAGAGGAATTTAGCAGAGTGCAGGGAGGAAGAGGAGTAGGGAGGAACAGAAGAGGGGGGAAAAGAAGAAAGATTAATAGAAGAGGGAGAAGGGAAGAGGCAAGAGGAGATAAGGGAGGACAAAGAGGAGAGGAGAGTGGGAGGAGGAGACAAAGGATAAAGAAGAAAGGAAGTGTGAAGGGAGGAGAGAAGAGTGGATGGATGAAAAAAGAAAAAGGAAGAGGAGAAAGAGGGTAGAGGAGAAGGAGTAGAGTAGAGGGAGGCCAATTGAGAAAAAGAAGAAAGAGGAGAGGAGAAAAAATAATAGAGGGAAGAGATGAGAGGAGATAAGGGAGGACAAAGGGGAGAGGAGAGTGGGAGGAGAAGACAAAGGATAAAGAAGAAAGGAAGTGTGAAGGGAGGAGAGAAGAGTGGATGGGTGAAAAAAGAAAAAGGAAGAGGAGAAAGAGGGTAGAGGAGAGAGGAGTGGGGAGGGATGATAAAGAATGGATAGGAGAAAGAGGAAGAAGGAGGGAGGAGATGAGAGAAAGGAAGAATTGATATTGATATATTGATATTGATAGAAAGAAGAGAGAGGGCAAAGGAGGGAATAGACAAGAAAAGGAGGAAAAGAGAAAGAGGATGTAGGAGAGAGAAGGAAAGAAGAGAGGAGTGGGGAAGGAAGTAGATGAAGGAGAGGTGAAATGGAGGGAGGAGATGAAAAAGAAGAGAGGAGAGATTAGTACAGTTCTCAATATGACAATGCAGGTTAATGTCGCAAGTAACCTGGTGGTCACCACACCTGCTCCTGAACATCTTAGGCATCAGCATCATCTGATCTGTTTCCTTCAGAAGTTCTTGAACAAGGTGAGTTTGGATTCGAGATTGAACCTAAGGTGAAGGTCAATCTCCACCAGGAGGGTTGGTGCCCTCTGCCCTAACTTCACAGAGTTTCTCATTTGATGCAGACTTTAGAGTTTGAATGCTAAGCCCTATATGTCTCATTAATAGAACCTCGCCATTCTATCTACATTATTCTCAACACAAAGATGTTGGCAGAGGTCAAGTCTTTATTAGGCTGATTAAAACCTTTTTTTTTTTGGTTAATATGTGTGTGATCTTGTCTTGAAGCCTACTATTCTGATATTGATGTTTTGAAGACTTTCATATTTTCAGAGGGGTTGTTTTTTGGCAAAATACTGATTGATTGGTCTTATGTTTTGTCACTGTATTGATTTTTAATGAGTAGGTTAGATTCATGGTCATACCTACCATTGCTTCTTTTTTCCTGTGCAGTCTCCCTATTTTTACCTCTTTCTCCAATTTGTTTCTTATGATAGTAATATAAATCAAATGGGTGTTTCTCGGTTTCTATTAGCACTTTTCCACCAAAATAACTCTGGTTCTTGAACTGGTACCATTCAGGCTTATGAGAACCTTGGTGCTTTGTAGTGAACCAGCCACTAGTTTTAGTTGAACCGAGGATACGTCACGGTGTACGTCATCAACAAAGCGGAATTATAAGCAAAGATGGTGGAGCGCATCGACTACTTGCGAGCATTTGTGCTCTTGGTACAAATGTTTGTTTCACTTCACAAGTCAAATCTAGAGCTACTTCTGGGAATAAAATGACGCCGAAGACTTCAGTATGCGATAGCTCCTTTTTAGAATCTCTGTAGTCCTTCTTTAGCTTCTTTAGCTTATCTATCACTTGCTCTCTTGAACGAACAAAAGCTGCCCGAGCTAAATCCTCCACCAGCTCGCTGTAGAGTTTCTCCTTTCTAATACTCCCCTCAAGTTTCTCCTGAAACTCCGGAGAACACAGATAACAAAAACTGAGTTTCTTCAATGGACCACTGTACGCTATGAGTCGCCATCTTCTTGCGTTGAGGGCGCAGGCGCGTTTGGTTCGCACTGAAAAACCAAATATTTTTTGGTTCCCGCTGCGAACGAACGTTCCTGGTTCGGGCCGATATTTTTGTTGGTGGAAATGTGCCGAACGGTTCAAAATTAGGTTAGTGAACCAGAACGGTGCCGGTTCCGTGTTGGTGGAAAAGTGCTATATGTGGTATTTGTGATATCTGGCAACCCAGCTCAGCAGCAGTGAACAAGCACAAACCCTGTTGAAGTTCAAACGCTGTTGTTAAGGGTGGTACCCATGTTTTGGAAATTCTTCATTGCCACAAATTCTTTTTGAAAGTGAAAGCAAAGTCTGTGCACCTCTGTTGTGTCCTCATAGAGACATTTCATACAAACTTTGGATTTTGAACGCTGACCCCTATATCTGCATTAACAAACCCGAAGCCAAGTCTTAAAGCCTCTCCAGTTAAATCATTACACAAGGAAGCAATTAAGCATGCAGTGTTTTTATTTGACCGAGGAGACCTATTTCCCATTTAACATTCGCCGGTCACTATAAAAACCGACTTAAAATGTGATCTGAGCCAGAAATCATCCTATTTTACCTTTTCACATAACTATTGATCTGCTGGAATGAACAGCTGCTGGGCTGAAAATGAGATGATCCTGGAATGTAATTGCCTAACGAAACTCCTACCTTTGGTGAGTTCATGTTTCTAATATGAAGTACAGCTATGGCAGTGTGGCACACTGACCTTCAGTTCACATCAGCAATTAGGGGACAATGTTTCTATTTCTAAAGATGAAGAAAAAATAAAAATGACACAGTTATATTAAACGTTTTAATTTCTCTTTAGCCCTATTCTAATTGAATTAGTTTATAATGGGGATGTCTATAAAGAAACTTTGTATCCTTAGTGATAACTCTATTATCTTGACATGTCTCTATTACATGAACATTTGATCACTCTTATGTATTCTCTTATTTATTCTCCTTTTTATGCTTAAGACTTCTCTATAATATTGCATTATCAGTTTGAATATAAAGGTTTTATTTACAGATTAAGAATTCTCACTTTTACCATCCATTTAAGTTTTGGTTTCCTCCACATAAACCTCTCCCAGTTAATGTATGCAGACCACGCCCATCCAGGCCAAGTAGTGTATTGATTGACTCTTCAAAAGCATTCATATTTGTTGTTTTGTGTTTGCTTGATTTTTGATAGATCTGTGGACTAAGAGACTAAATATGGAGTCCAAAAATCATCGTATTCAATGACCAAAGAGATTAGATAAGCTCTGAGTTAGCTAAAAAACATAATTCAGTATTTTTCTCACAGAGCACACAGGGTGGATCGGGATGTAAATAAAATCTCAGGAGCCCCTGTAAAAGAGGAAATTACCGCAGAACCCCCATATACATGCAATCCCACTAAGGCTTTTGAGTGATACTATTTTATAATCCTTGTTCACATCTCTCAACATTCTGTCCACATTATTCTCAACATAAACATATTGGAAGAGGTCAGGGGTTTATTGGGTTGATTAAACATTTCTCTCAGTGGTTAATATGTGTGTAATGTTTTCTTGAAACCCTCTATTTACTGGTTACCTCCATAAACAACAGGGCTGCATTATTTCTTTTTGGAGCTTCTTTCTCCATCCTCTGATGCTGAAGTTGGTTGATGTCTGAAGACGTTAACATGATGACAGTATTCATGTGATTTGATGATACTGTATCTATTCCCAAAACACAGTATGGATTTTTAATGAACATGTAAAGATTCATGGCTGCCAATTTTTTATTTTATTTTATTTTATTTATTTATTTATTTATGTATTTTTTATTTATTTATTTATTTTTTTTGGGGGGGTGTCTTCTTATCTTCACTGCTTTTGTAATTTCTCTCATTAATCTCCTGTTTTCATTGTGAAACAAATCAAATAGGTGTTTTTAAATGTATATATGTGGAATGTGTCATATCTGGCAGCTCAACTTCAACAGGGTATACATTTTTCAAGAATATTTCCACCCTAGCAACAGTGAAAGTGAAAGTAAAGTATGCAGTCTCCTCCACACCATGTATGTTCCCCCTGCCTCTGGAGTGTTGTTTTTGTTTCCATAATCAAGAAAATCTCCTTTTCCTCAGTCAAACGTTGGCTGATTTGTGGCAATTGGTGATTAATTATGTGTTGTTTAAACCCCCAACCACTAGATGGCAGTGTTGTTATCTATCTAACCATGAGACTCTTCCACGCTAATGTAGACAAAGTATAAGGGTATATCTCTGACTCAAGTTTTGTTTTAAAAATGGAATATGTCACAGTATTGCAATATATCACTATATATTGTCATATTCCCTGTACACAACATAGTACCATGTTTTTCCAATACACAGCACTAATACTGAAGCTTTATGTCCTTGTTTACAGTATGGTAAGAACTGTATAGTAGGAAATACCAATCCTTTAGGATAATGCAGTCATATTCCATTACAGACCATCAAAGTGCACTTTTGATAGCCAGTGTTAAAACTACCTCCACTGTTTGATCTCTCTGCTCTCTTATTTTCCTGTTATTTCTTGCAAGTATTTTGTAGTCTTAGGTAAACGCTGTGTATACAGGCAGTGTTTTTGAACAGATAACTCTATTCTGCTTAGCACAGCGACATATTTTGTGAAGCAGAACTTTAGTATAGCCTTGAGACTTGAGATAAACATTGAGAGACTGTTGAGAACTTTATGTAATTTTTGTTCCTGTTGATAAAAGACAATTGCTGGGTAGGTTACAAAAATATTTTCCTTGTGGCAGCATTGAACTGGTGGGCTGCTAGTAACAACAAAAGCTTTTTAGCTTCTACTGGCCATCAAAAAGGACTTTTAGTTGAGTTAGTATGATGAATGAATGGATTACTTTGTCGCTTGTTACAGTAGATGTCTGGTTACCATCAGTGATGTTTGGACTTCCATGAATTAATTCATGAATAAATACATGGCTATGACTTGTATTACACCAATCAGCCATAACATTAACACTATCTTTTTGTATCAACACTCATATAAGTCCATCTGTTTCTCTGTATACTTTTAGCCTCCTTTCTCCCTGTTCAATGGTCATGACCAAAGGTCTCAAAAGTATTCACATTCATTACTCAGGTAGAAGTATAGATACCAGTGTTTAAAAAGTATTTCATAGAAGCTGAAGTATCAAGTTAGCTTATCAAGTTTTACTCAAGTAAAAGTACAAAAGTACTGGTTTTAAAACTACTTAAAGTATAAAAGTAAAAGTAATGTAAGGAAAACAAATGCCAAAACTTAGTCTGCCCCAGAGGGGCATATAGTGCACTACCCAACCCCCCAAAATACATATTTTCTAAAAGTCGTAATGACTATAATGTTATATTAAAATGGTAATGTTGAATTTTTTTGAGGATGTACTGGTTTAATGTTTCAGTTGCATATATGCCCCTTGAAAATGAAAACATTTTATTAATGTAAGAGCCATTTAGCACTAAATGTATATTTAATAGCAATTATATTGCAGTTTTGTGTTTTATATTCTAGGTTATTTAGGAGCATTTAGTATTTAGAGTAAATCCTTTATTTTTCTGGCAATCGATTGCTTTCCCTGATTGCAAATTTACTCTGTACTCTATTACTTTTCCCTGAGGAGATCAGGCCAGTATTTTAAGGTAGCACAGTTTCTTTAACGTAGCCTGTTATGCTAAGCAACACTTTTTATTTATTCCTTTGTTTGTTATCCTGGTAAAAACAATACAAATGGACCTGTGTGAACAACAAGACAGAACAAATGTGTTTGAAGACTGCACTTCATCTCTTTCTGTTGCTTTTGGAGGATATTGGATCTACAGGCAGGAGTTACTTCAAGTGCTGCCTTAAAGCGGTACTGAACTTAGTGGAGAGTGATGAGACATGTGACGTGCAGGTACCAATGGGGTATCCGAATGGTATTTGTTTATACTTCTCATCCAACCACAATCAAATTCACTCTTTCTGGATGGCACAGTTTATCTGGACAGGATGTTTTTTGAATGATGACAAACCGATATGAAATACGTAGAAAAAACAAGGCTGTTTTTAAAATGTAAGGAGTAGAAAATACCGATAATTGCATAAAAATGTAAGTAAGTAGAAGTAAAAAGTCGTCTGAAAATAATTACTCAGTAAAGTATAAATAACCTAAATTTCTACTTAAGTATAGTAACAAAGCATTTGTACTTCGTTACTTGACACCTCTGGTCATGACCACCACACAGCAGGTATTATTTGGCTTGTGGATCATTCTCGGCACTGCAGTGACACTGGCATGGTGATGGTGTGTTAGTGTGTGTCAGACCCGGCTGCAGATACAATTTAAAGGGGGGGCATTGTATTTTTCCAGGGGGGCACATTTTTTGAACAAACATTTTATTTGCTTCAAGTTGAAAAGCGGCTCTGTGACCACTCCTACTACAGTGCTGAGAAACGTTCAATAAAATCCCAAAATCTAACAAAAAACCCCAATAGTGCAGTACTGTGTTCATTCAATTAAATTAAAAGTCAAACATAAGCATAAACACATGCAGTGACAAACATAAGCACTGATGTCAGGCTGAACACTGACTGAAGTAAACATTCATACCAGGAGGGTTAACTACAACAGCTAGGGAGCACAAGGAGCAGAACAAAGAAGTCTTACACTTCTGCCTGCAAGAAACCCACGTTTGTGTGTGGGATGGAGGAGGGGTGGGGGCAGAAAGGAGTTTACTTCACTTTTAGTAGAGTGGCAGGCGGCGTTTGTGTAATGTGTGACTTCAGTGTTATTGTTGACGTCGTCACTCGCACTGCTCGGTTCTGCTCCTTGTGCTTCCTAGCTGCTGTAGCTAACCCTCCTAGCATGAATGTTTACTCCAGTGTTAACTTCAGTGCTTACGTTTCCAACTGAAATGCATGGTGCTGCTGGTAATGCATGGTGCTGCTGGTCCTCTTATTTGTTTGGAAATAAGTTCGAATATCCATGCCACACGAACAACGGTGAGCGTAGTTGTTTCTCTAATATAAACATTAAAGTCAGTGACCCGCCCTCCTCTAAGTGGAATTGGCTAGAATGTTGCCTTGCCTTCACTGATTGGTTGAATTGTATGACTGACAAACCGAGATAGAAAAAATAGAAAGATGGCCACGCCAAGGTAAAAACAACAGCTTCCAGTCCAGTCAGGGGGGGCATGGCTGACTCTGTGGGGGGGCACTGTCCCCCAATGCCCACCAATGCCGCCGGGTCTGGTGTGTGTTCTGCTATGAGTGTATCAGACACAGCAGAGCTGCTGTATGGCAAGCCCTTTTAGCCTAAAATGACACCAGCGATACAAGTCCTAATTCAGTTTTTACTAGTAAGAACTCTAATTCAAGATCTCTATAATGCAGTTTGTACTAGTAACAACTCCCATTTCAGATATCAATTATGACGTTTTTACTAGTAAGAATAGAGACTTACATATCCATAATTAAATTCTGACTAGTGACATTGCCAGGTAGACATATCTTTAATGTAATTCTGACTAGTCATAATTCTCCATTGACTTACATTGAATTTCACCCTCTCATATCCGTAATAAAATTGTTACTAGTAAAAACTCCAATTAGAGATATCTGCAATTATATTTTTACTAGTACAAATGGCATTGCAGATATCAAGAATGTAATTCTTACTAGTAAGAATTCTAATTTTAGATATCAATAATGTAATTCTTACTAGTCAAAAACAGAATTGTAGATATCTAAAATTATATTTTAGAGCTCTGAAACCTTACCTATCTCTAATTCATATTTTTACTAGTAAAAACTTAATTGGAGAGCTCTTGAATTCACATTTTTACTAGTCAGAATTCAATTATGGATATGTGGACCTGTAGTTGTTACTAGTAATAATTGCATTGTAGATATCTGAAATTACATTTGTACTAGTAAAAATATAATTGCAGATATCTCTAACTGGAGTTTTTACTAGTAACAATTTTATTACGGATATGAGAGGGTGAAATTCAATGTAAGTCAATGGAGAATTATGACTAGTCAGAATTACATTAAAGATATGTCTACCTGCAATGTGACTAGTCAGAATTTAATTATGGATATGTAAGTCTCTGTTCTTACTAGTAAAAACGTCATAATTGATATCTGAAATGGGAGTTGTTACTAGTACAAACTGCATTATAGAGATATTGAATTAGAGTTCTTACTAGTAAAAACTTAATTAGGACTTGTATCGCTGGTGTCATTTTAGGCTAAAACGGCTTGCCATACTGCTGAAAGTTTTTAACACTGTTCACTCACTGTCCACTCTATTAGATACACCTACCTTGTTGGTTCACCTTGTAAATGTAACGTCTCCAACAACATTGGCGGCCATCATTTCTGCTCAGCATGAATTGACTTTAATCAGTGAACAGCACTGAGGCCCACTGGTCCCTCGCCCAGCGTAAACGCTCCCTGGCCCATGCAAGACAATGCCGCCTGTGCCTGGTGGTGTGATCAGGTACTCTTGCAGGTTATCTAGCACACAGATCATGCTGATGTAAACAGTTTTGAATGATCTCACCTCCCTTATATGTGAATGAAGTTGTGTAATATTCATCAACCGGTTCCACAGGGCACTGTTCACAATGAAGCGGGCATCAGTGTGGGATGTGGCCAAAGGACATCCATGCCTTTGCCTTTCTGTGACTCTTCAAGTCTCTCTGTAGTTGTGTTTCCATTGCAGTTTTGCGCAAAACTTTATTGATATTCTGTTTTGTTGAAAAAACAATTTGACAAAAGTTTTGCATTTGCGGTGTTTCCATGAAATGTGAAATACTTTTATAAAATCACATGTGAATATGTTTGTTCTCGCGATAAGTCATTACAAAGATGGCGGCAGTGGATGTAAACACATACTTCAGCTTTATACATACTGCTACCACGGCACTAGTGCTCATCATCAGCCATCAGAGAAGACGGCGACTTATCGAGGCTTTGGAGTGACAAGCCCCTTATACTTGGGAGTGGCTACATATGCAGCGTTTTTGGGAAACTGTAGTCGATGATTTTACAGAAGAGCTGTGTATTCTACATTTTAGAATGACACACTCAACTTTTAATGAACTTTGTGATGCTGTGAGATCTCTAGTGGAGCCAGCTGCACATTGTCCAAGGATTCTCCTCGTTATTCCAAATATGCTGTGTCATCTTCATCCTTTTACTTTCTGTTGTTGTTTTCTTCTTCGTCGTCTTTTTCGCCAATAGAAACGTCCGGTTGTTGATCACGTGACTCCCTTGATGCAAATAAAGTCCGTTTGAGTGTTTCCATTACATTTTTGCGATATAAACCAATTTCGATACGACTGAAAAAACCACCTCATCTTGGCGCAAAAGACTTTTATCGGAAAACGTGAGCTTTATCGAAATTGTCGTGTTTCCATTAAGCTAATTTTTATTCGCAATTCTAATTTGTGATATTTCAGGGTCAATGGAAACGTGACTAGTGTCTCTGTTACAACCTGCTGATGATGGTCTGTGACACTCTTAAGCTCAGTGCTCACTTCTGTCTGAGAACATCCTGTCTGAAACCTCACAGTGGTGAGGTGCTGTTGATCAATTGTTAGATGTCGTCTTGGTGTGATAATGTCAAAATGTGGACAGAGTGATGAGGACTGTTTACAATTCTAACTGAACCAGGAATTTGATTGGATCAAACACCTGTTGTGAATTTTGCTTGTTATTGAATAGTAATTTATGTAAAAAGTACTGAAACACTGAACAGCTGGACATGTGCACTCAAAAGTTTAGAGACAGTCACATTAAGTTCACATGTAAAGTTTAGAGTGCATTTTAGGTTCATCCTGAAATTTCACACAAAAGCCAAACATCCCTAATTTTTTGTGAGATGTGTGTATGTGTGTGTGTGTGTGTGTTAAATATACACACACATATACATACATACATACATAATATATATTATATAAAACATATTATTTATATATATATATATATATATATATATATATATATATATATATATATATATACATATATAGTATATATGGTATATTGATATATTCATGAACCTGCAATATTTCAGAAGGTAGGCAGACATATGTTTTCTATCATTGCTGTGAGCAGTTCAGACACGTCTATTAAAGCTCTCCAAGTAAATTAATTCTCACATTAAGCCACTCTGAATGATGCTTTATGACTTACTGATGTAATTTGTAGAAATTATGAAAAATCACTGGATTTCTCTTTCAAGTGGCATGTGAGCTATTTATATTATATTTATATAACATTCACAGGAAGGCTTTCTTCTACATTTCATTGCATTTGGTGATGAGCAACACCCCAACTCATCCCAAAAGTATTAGATGGAGCATAGAACACAGTTCCACTATTCTACAGCTCAATACCGGGGGCTTTATACCCCTCTAACCACACCTGGCATTAGACATGGTGCCAATAGGTTCATGTTTATCTGCTCCAGAGTCTTATTCTATTGGCAGCACCTCTCTAGAGGAACTAGACAAGCTGTGTGAGCATCTGTCAGTAATGGACGCAGATGAATGCATCCATTAGAAAGGGTGTCCACAAACCTTTGGACAGATTGTGTACACCTCGTTACTGCATGTTGAGCAGCTAATGTTGGGTCATAAATAATATTCTTTTCTTCCTGTCGTTTCCCTCTAAAACGACCCGAGTTGGGTTGAAGCCTGGACTGGACCACACAAAGGTTTCCTGGGCTTTTGCTGTAAACTGTTAAGAATTTCATTCTCATTCTGTGTCCACTGCTTATCAACAGTATGTGAATTTTAACGAGCAGTGTTGGGAGTGATGTGGTAACAAATTACAAAAATGTGACTACTTTTTCCTTTTAATGCAAAACAATCTTAAACGTGTGGCATTTTTTAGCAATGCCATGTTTTTACTGTTGATACTATTTGAATAGTAATTTACTTAAACTCCAAATGAACTATTCTAATTATTTGAAATTCTGGATTCCTGACTTTCATGACCCATCAGTCTGATAAGTGTCAAAATAACATAAAATGTCACATTCTGTGTAATTAATACATAGTACCAGTTTCTCCTTCAATGTTTTAGAAGGAACACAATAATGTAGTAAACTTAAAAGTGTTAAACAAACCAAAACATGTTTCAGATTTTACTTCAAAGTAGACACACAACTGATGTCTCAAACACATTAAGAGGCAAGAAATGCAAGTCATGAACTCTTGACAAGACACAGCTGTTAACTGAAAGTCATTCCAGGTGACTACCTCATAAAGCTGACTGAGAAAATGCCAAGAAAGCTGCATCTAAGCAAGAGGTGCTACTGTGAAGAATGTCAAATGTAAACATATTCTGGTTTGTTTAACACTGTTTTGTTTACTAAATAATTACATATGTATTTATTCATAGTTTAGATGACTTTAGTATTAATCTACAATGTAGAACATTTTTAAATCATGAAAAACCACTGAATGTACAGAATTTTTGACTGGTACTGTATTTTTCATATTTTGGAAATGCATTAGCATTAAGGCCTTCAGTAGCTTAGAAACACAATATATTCAACACAGTAAAATACACTGAAGTTATACAGTGGTGCTATAAAGTTTGTGAACCCTTTAGAATGTTCTATATTTCTGCATAAATATGAGCTAAAACATCATCAGATGTTCACACAAGTCCTAAAAGTAGATAAAGAGAACCCAGTTAAACAAATGACACAAAAATATTATACTTGCTCATTTATTTATTGAGGAAAATAATCCAATATGACATACAGTATTTGTGAG
>BRDA01025340.1:2565-19446 GCA_036984385.1 Crenuchus spilurus
AAGAGCAACAAAGAGACCGAAACAAAGAACAACAAAGAGGAACAAAGTGACTGAAACAAAGAGCCACAAAGTGAGTCAGTGAAACACCGAGAAACAAAGTCAGTGAAACAAGGAGAAACAACAAGAAACAAAGCCAGAGAAACAACGAGAAACATAGTCAGAGAAACAATGAGAAACAAAGTCAGTGAAACACCGAGATACAAAGTCAGTGAAACACTGAGAAACAAAGTCAGTGAAACACCGAGAAACAAAGTCAGTGAAACACTGAGAAACAAAACCAGAAAAAAAGGAGAAACAAAGCCAGAGAAACAAGGAGAAACAAAGCCAGAGAAACACTGAGAAACAAAGTCAGTGAAACACCGAGATACAAAGTCAGTGAAACACCGAGAAACAAAGTCAGTGAAACACAGAGAAACAACGTCAGTGAAACACTGAGAAACAAAACCAGAAAAAAAGGAGAAACAAAGCCAGAGAAACAAGGAGAAACAAAGCCAGAGAAACACTGAGAAACAAAGTCAGTGAAACACCGAGAAACAAAGTCAGTGAAACAAGGAGAAACAACAAGAAACAAAGCCAGAGAAACAACGAGAAACATAGTCAGAGAAACAAGGAGAAACAAAGCCAGAGAAACAAGGAGAAACAAAGCCAGAGAAACAAAGCCAGAGAAACAAAGCCAGAGAAACAAGGAGAAACAAAGCCAGAGAAACAAGGAGAAACAAGGAGAAACAAAGCCAGAGAAACAATGAGAAACAAAGCCAGAGAAACAAAGCCAGAGAAACAATGAGAAACAAAGCCAGAGAAACAACGAGAAAGAAAGCCAGAGAAACAAAGCCAGAATGAAAGACGAATGCGTGGGTGAGTGATGAACGTGTGGGTGGATGCTTTGTTTTCACAAAATTAACAGCGAGTCACCTGGGCATGCAGATGAAAACCAGGCAGATGAACAATAGCTGGGACAGAATTTATGAATTTATGATAACTGAATTGTACAATAACCAAAGTTCCATTATACAGGAGTGTGTTTAGAATTTCCTCATAACATTCAAATACAATTCATGTATTTCTGAGGTGACTAAACTCTTAATATTCTCATATTAAACTATCCTGATTTAGTGACATCTGTAAGAGTTCTTCTAAATTCTCACATTACAAACATCAAGTTTATTGAAAATAAATATCGCTGTGAGATATCGGTTATCGGTGTCCTTGATTACTAATAATCGATATCAGTATTGGCTGGTAAAAAAAATAAGACGACCCCTATATAGAATTAACTGTAGTATTCAGAATGTAGTTCCTACAAACCAGCACCAAACTGGTGATGATTTAGTGCTGGTTTTTCACTTTTAAAACTGTTGGGGGATGTTCACAGTCCATGTTTGCTGATTTTCAACATTAGCATCCTAAAAAAAGACTTTAAGACATTAAAAAACAAGCTTTTGTTTTGGGTTATGGAGTCACGGTTCACAAGAGCTTGAACCCACAGTTCACAGATTTAAGCCACAATTTACTGTATTAGTGACCTCTGATTCATATACATCAGCCGTTAAATAGAAGTCCAGTTAAAAAGTGAGTAAAGTGAGTAAAGTGAGTACTTTTGGTGCAGCTAGTTTCACTTTCATCATGTGCAAATTTGCAGTTGAACTACATTTTGCACTTCATTCATTCTGATCTTGAAATGTGTAAATCTGTGCATGTGAAAATGAAAATAAGTGCACTAAGAGCTCAAAACGACTCACTTTTGGCATTTGCACTGTAACAAATGTACATTTTTACTAATCTTATGTCTGCCTTTCAGTCATATTTCACGAGTATGACAGGATCTGACTTAAATCTAATTACATTCAAATCAATGTTTTCACTCAAAGTGACTTTATACGTTTGATTTTTCTAAAAATGCATCAAAATGAAGATGATACATAATAAAGAAACTGATGTTGATCACTCAATTAGCACACACAGACTGGTAAACAGTGCTCCAATGGGAAATAAGCTGAATTCTCCTCCTGAGTGAAGGAGCTACTGGCCATTGTTCCCTGAGCCTCCAAACACCTGCATGTGAGCTATAAAAGCTGAGAAAACACAATTCACTGGACAGATCCTCCAAAAAATCACCATCTAACTACACATATACAGTGTTATTTTATATTTATTACATGTAACGTGACATTTCAGGCCTTTTTTAGTTGTAATGTTGATGAATAAGGGTTATAACTCAAGAAAATATAGAAAATTATTTGTTTACATGAATTACTATTCAAATATCATCAACATTAAAACAAAAAGGCTCAGTTTTTAATTAAATTATGAACACAAATGAACATTATTCCATTTCTGGATGCACTAGTAGACAGGACAGGTCTGTATAATGTATAGAATCTGTATTTTACCTTATTTAGGCACTTGACTTGAGTCAGTCTGCTAGAAGGTGTCACTCCATGGAGTTTGCTCTTCTAAATCCAAAGAGAAGCTCAGAGCCTAAATCCAATGTATCTGACTAAACCTCTAAAAGAAAATAGTCAGAAGTTGAGCTGGAACAACGTGCAGCACCATCTGAGCATCCAGATCTTCACATTTTTGCAGCAGCAGGTGCTCAGCTTCAGCAAGTCCAGCTCTGGAGCCATGAAGTGCTCTCAGAAGTTCCTCTGGTTCCTTCTCAAGCACAGTGGAAGATAAGTCTTGGTTCTTGCGTGGAGAACAGACAAGAGTCTCCAACCACAAGGCTCTGAAGTTCTCTCTAGAACAGAACCAGGTTCCTGCTCAGGCTGGCGAGGATCCTACACTTGGGAAAGTTGCAGAGTATGTGCCCACAGGCGCCTTTACTGCATTTCAGAGACCATGTGCACCATGACGCACTACTTTATGTGGCGTTCCTCCTCTTCACCTCTCTCTTTCTCTCTCTCTCTCCTCCCTCCACTTCTTTTCTCTCCTCCCTCCCCCCTGGACACACACCCCTCCCTCCCTCCCTTCTCTTGTCCATGTGCTTTTTTCTGCCCAGATTGAAAAATCACACCACAGGGTTGCCAGATCCAGGTAAATGAATCCATCCATTGTTTACCTAAAACATAAACTAGAGCAAAGTCTATGAAAATCATTTTATTGCTTTTTAATTTATTTTCCTTTCCATTTGAGACCTTTTTGAAGCATTTTGTATGCATATTGTTATTGTTATTATTATTATTATTCATAATACTATCCTTGTTTCCCTTAAAATCATTGTTTTCACTTTTACTTACCCTTGTAGCAGAATAAAAACATATCAGTACATTTGAGTATTGCAATATTATATTTTGTGATCTGTTTTTAATTCAGTCTTTAAAACCCTGACCACCAGATGGCAGTGGTGTATTCTATCTTCAGCCATTAGACTCTTCCACCCCAATGGAAACTATAAAATATATTACTTTATTTACATCACTCCTGTTTCATGCCATATGGTAATACCAAATCCTTGTCAATATACAGCCCTATTATCTATGTTTAAGATCCAATCATCAATTGTCATGGCTCCACCCACTTTTCTCCTCCCCAAGCTCCTCCCACTGCCTGATCTTGGCGCCTGAATGACACATTCACAACACAATTTATTCATTTTTATTGTGTTGATATAAAGTTTGGAAGTCACACACGTCCCCAATCTCTGAAATTTCTGCGTGCCAAATCACTAACAGACACAAGTCACTGATGGAGGCCTGTTAATAAATACTGAGCAGAATTTCACCCTTTAATATAACCTCACTTATAATTAAAACTAACATTTCGTTTTATTATCTCAATAAATAATTACTGACAATTCTTTAATAATTAAGGAAATGTAACTCATACTTACATGTTTACCTAAAAACTCTGCAAATGGAAATAATTTACATCTGCATAGTATACAAAATAAAAGTCTTTTTATTCAGGGCAAGCTGAAATGTGAGTCTAAATCTGCAGCTTTTCGCTGCTTCTTAATCACAAACAAAAGCCTTAAGCTTTTAGGCAATTATATGCAATTTAGGCTATTAGGCAATAATAAATCAGTGTTATTTAAAATTAAGTGCAAATGTTAACAAAAGACTTTTATTTTCTAATTACTTCACTTTCCAGCCACCTGAGGGCGCAAGCTGACAGGAAGAACTAAATGTACCCTGTAATTTTGCTTCTAAATTTCATTTTAAGCTTTAAACAATATCTGAATTACAAGTTTAATGCTAGTGCATCTCCAAAAATGGGAATATTGTATAAAGTTAAGTTGAGTTCATAACTTATTTTAAAAAGCTTAAAAATATTTGGTATTTAATGTTGATACTGTTTGTAATTTATTTGAATAGTAATTTTCATGAGCTAGAAGCCAAACTAATCAACATTAAAAGAGAAAAAGGGCTTAAAATGTCACTTTAAATGATGAACATAAAACTTTTCACAGTTTAGCTTTTTTAATTAAACACAAATGAACTTTTTCATGAAATTCATTTTTTGGATGTGGCAACATACAATCATTTAGAGCTGACTGGAGCACAAATTAAAAGCACGTCTCTTTAGATTCTTATTGAAATTCTTAAAATAAAAACTGCTCAAGTGATATTTGATGTTTATACATTTTTAATTCTATAATCAGGAGAAACAGAGGAAGTGAAAAGAAAATAAATAAAACAATAAATTCACATCATACTCATGGTCAGCAGTGTTTTAGGTCGATCAGAGCACAAACAAGAAACTGTGGAATGCAAAACTAAAAACTCCGAAGGAAACGACAGTCTTCACAGATGTAAAAGCTAACAGAAAACAGCTTTACAAACAATTATCCAAAGCAGCACTGATGACAAGCTTCTGCCCTCCTTAAACTGCTTCTACATTAAAAGCAATGTTAAATGTAAAACAGCCCTACAAATCTTTGCAGCGGGGAACTTCCCTCATGCCTCAATATTAACCAGAACCAAAGACGATTTATTAACTGCAACAAGGTGATGCTGCCGCACAAACGCTACCAGCATTTCCCCATTACTCAAGTACGCAGTTTAAATCCAGATGGTGGATGCTTTACGCTCGAATTAGCAGCATTTTTAAAGCACTTTTCATCAACATCACATACCATCTTTTCTCCCTGTAGTGCTCTTCAAAATGAGAGCTTGTCAAGACCGCAGCTTTGTCTGTCTGCACATAAAAGAGGCTCTTCTTCAGAGATCTATCAGAAATGTCAGCGAGCTGTCACACTGTTCCACGTCTCTCAGTCATCAAAGTCTGGGATGTCGTCGTAGGAGTAGCCTCGGTAGCCCTTTGAGGCGTAGTAGGCGATGCGCAGGTGGTAGAAGCCGGGGAGGAAGACCAGGATTCCGATGATGAGGACGGGAACAGTGCGATCGCGATGCTGTAAGAGAGACACAGCTGATGGTTACAGACGTGCACAAAGTTTTACTCTGACGGTGAACAACTTTTATTACTAGTGCATCAAAAAAGACAAAATCCTGAACAAGTTCATGTGTTTAGAATGAACTCAACATTATAAACTGTCATTCACAGTCCTGAAATAATACATCTATTAATCTATCCCTCCATCCACACCGCTATTGATTCATCCTTCCATCCGTCTGTCTGTACTTCTATCATCCATCCCTACATTTATCAATACATCTCTGTATATGTACGTATCTATCCATTCCTCCATCCATCCATCTACTAATCTATTGTTCCATCCTTCCATCCGTCTGCCTGTCTATATTTCTATCATCCATCTATACATCATTCAATCATACACCTATTTATCAATACATGTATCCATCTATCCCTCATCCAGTCATCTACTAATCTATCCATCCATAAATCTAGCAAACCATCCTTCCATCCATTCTTCTGCCTGTCTATGTACCCATCATCCATCTATCTATACATCTATATATCCATCCACACCTCAATTTATCCATCCATCCATTTATCCACCCATTTATCCATCTATGTATTTATCTATCCATCCATTTATGTCTATTTATCCACTCATCCATCCATCTGTCTATGTATCCATCTATCCAGCCACCCATCTATCTGATTGTCTATCTATGTATCCATCATCCATCCAGTCTACACATCTATCTATCCATCCATCTGTCTATGTATCTATCTATCCACACCTCAATTTATCCATCCCTCCATCTATCTATACATCTATTTATCCATTCATCCATCATCAAATCAAATCAAATTTATTTATAAAGTGATTTTTACAACTGATGTCACAAAGCAGCTTTACAGGGTTAGTAATAACAGACATAAAATCATTAATCTCTAATCCCCGGTGAGCAAGCCAACGGCGACAGTGGCAAGGAAAAACTCCCTCAGAGCTGGAGGAAGAAACCTTGGGAGGAACCAGACTCACATGGGGGACCCATCCTCCTCTGGTCTGCTAATTCTAAGTGTGTGATGAATCATAATCATATGATCTTGTTGTAAAGTTCAGGTGAGCTGATATGGTGACAGTAGTGGGACAGGAATGATGATGATAATGGTAGCAATGATAACGCCCAGAAAGTTCATATGAACTCCAATGTGGGCAGTAGAGTAGGGCATCTGGAGCAGGCCACAGTAGTTGGTTGTTGGTGGGCAGCTGATCCAGGGAAGCATCATCCATCCACACCTTGATTTATCCATCCATCCATCTATTTATCCATCCATCCATCGTTCCAAAAGGTAAACAGTCATATTTTATATTCAGTAAACATAAAGTGACATATTTCAGCCTTTTTTTGTTTTAATGTTGATGCTGTTTGAATAGTAATGGACTTAAACTCCAAATATTAATATTAAATATTCTAATCATCTGAGATTCTGGATTTCTGACCTTTATGAGCTGTAAGACATACTGATGTTACAACATTATGTCCAGCTGATAACATTAAAATGATGCTTCATGATTACATCTCAAACTGTACTTAATGTTCTGTCCAGCTGTTTCCATAAAGTCATACCATCACCATCACAATGGACAGAAAAATAAACGTCTTTCTGATACTGAGCTCAGGTGTGTGAGCTGGGTGTGACGTGGCTGCTACACCATCTGGACTGAGTCAGGAAATAGGGCAGTAGACTGAAGACCTCCTTAAGATGATCCACGGCCAGGATTAATGCTAGCGTCAGATGCCCCTCACAGCAGGAACGTAATCACACTCCATTCTGACCCCTCAGAGCACAGCTTGAACTGTTTACTTTCAGCAGGGCTTATTAAAGGCACTGCAATTCACTCAGCTCCACAGTTCTCTAATGGAATGAACTTCTCTCATCTCAGATTAGCGTTATTATCAGGAGTGGCCGTCTGAACGCTGTCTTACAGTTAGACTTTAATGTACGTGGCTTATGGGCTTGTAGCTGGAAGCATCTGTAAGCCGAAATCTAAGAACACAGTGTAAAGGCTACCAATCAAAAGTTTAGACACACCTGACTGAACATAGTTCTGGTCTGTTTTGCTTTTGGAGAAGTTACATTAGAGAACATCATTCGGCTGAACACTGAACACGGTTCTACATCTCTATAAATGATTATAAAATTAATAACTAAATTATTTCCCAAAATAAGTCTTGTAGTGAGTCAGGAATGAATGTATTTTAAGCTGTTTTGACATCATTAGGTTTAATAACTAATTTAATTGATTATTCTTTTATATTAGTATATAAAACAAAGACAATAATATATGAATATGTATGAAGCTGCATGTGTGTTACATTATTACTAATATTTAATAAAATGATGAAAATGTCTAAAATGAATGATGTAAGTCACATGGATGTGTTGTGTGTTTAATGTGAGTGTCATTGGCTACAAACACTGAAACACTTCACATTTCTTCTGCTAATTGTGAGACGCTCCCTAACACTGCAGCAGGGAGCACAAACACAAAGCTAAGCGGCTGTATTTTGGCTTCATCATAACAAGTGTAGTTTAGTAAAGGTTGTGCTTGTAGTCTGTTGTCTTCTTCCATTTCAGCACCAAACTGTAACTGTGCTGGTGAATCTGTGTTTTGTTGGTGAGGAAAAGCACAATTCTGAGTGTTAAACCAACATTAAACTAATGTTACTGCAGTAAACTTACACTCTGGTTCACGTCTACATCTGGGAACTAGAAAAAGGTAACAGTGTCATTAAAAACCTCAGTGTTCAGTATAAATTATTGTTTTTTTCACTTTTCACAACTGATGAATACTCGATGCATCACTACTTATTTCATAGTTTAATGTCTATTAACAGCCACCACTAATATACAGGTAATACAGTACAGACAGACAAATGCTGCAATTTCCTTTGGGATCAATAAACATCTATCCATCCTTCCATCCATCTGCCTACCTATCTATCCCTCCATTCAAATACATATCCATCTACTCATCCATCCACCTATCTACCTACTTATCTACATCCATCCATCTACCTACCTATCTGTCTGTCTGTTTACTTATTATCCATTCATTTAAACATCTGTTTATCCATCCACATATCCATCCATCCATACATTCATCAAACCATTCATTTATCCATCCATCTATCTATCGATCATTCATCTATCAGTGCATCTATACTTCTGTTTATCATCTATCCATCTAACTGGACAGCTACACAGAGTGAAACTGGAATCAGTAAGAAAGACTCACATCTTGAACACCAAAGTATCCCGCTAAGAGAAGAGCGCCGATGGTGATCAGAACTGAACCAATCAGAAAGAGGACCGCTGCCAGGGTGATTGCCTTATATGGAACTTTGGGTGGACTCTTCTTAAACTGAAAAAGAAACAGGGATATCATCACACATCTTTATATCACATTTATATCATTAAATCACATTCAGAATTAATATAGACATAGTTTGCAGATAAATGGATATTATGGCTGATAATTTCGACTGATTATTGTGTGTCCAATGTTTAGCCTGTACAGTGAAAAATTTCCTTCTTCTAGACCCCACAGCATCCTCTGCTGACAACTTTCTGACTCACTGTAAAGGTCACCAATTGCCATAATGTGAAGTGAGTTCCCACATGTGAAAATCCCACATTGTTGGACCTCGAAAACATAAAAATACTAACCAACTAACTGTGTTGAGTCACACTTAGTTTTCCATTTGCCTTTGGCGTACACTGCATGTCCAAAAAATTCTGACATCTGTTCATTCAATATTTCTCTCAAAATCAATGGTATTTATTATTATTACTATGGTATTATTAGAGAGCTTCTTCTCTTGGATTTTATTCTAGACTTTACTCTAAATGATGGAACATTACTGTGAGGATCTGATTGCACTCAGCCCCGAGAGCAATAGTGTTCAGGTTCTAGATACAGCAGAGCTGCTGAAGTTTTTAAACACCTCAGTGTCAGTGGCATCTCTAGATTAGAAAGCCAGGTGGGGCACAATACATTCTGTGGGCAGCATCCCACTCGTCAGTGAAACTACACACAAACCTACTCGCTCAGTTAATTCAACCACAAATGCACCTCATCAATGAAATTCCAAACAGCATAATCTGGTGTTGTGCAGAATTCAGCAGCCCTGTCGTGAGATGCATCCCCTGTTGGGAGACTTACTTACCTGTGAAATTCTGTTGCCTTTACTTTGGTTATTGTGATCAAAAGAACTAAATTCTTAAAAAAAGGAAATAAAACTTTTACTGATGTAAGATGACTGTCTTTGTGTATCTGTGTTCACTTTGATTAAATTGTCAACGTGACTCATTAATACCGCCTCGCTAGCAGCAGCAAACAGTTACTGTGATGTTTTAGAGTGGCAAGCTGCACAGCAACGCTGATACCGTAAACAATATTCACATAAGCTCACATATGCAAATCTTTCATTTTTTTTATTGGCTGCTCCCAGCATGGGGTCAGCATAAGCGTGCCCCACAGGTCATTATTGAAAGCGTGTTGCACATGCATACAGTGTTTTCTAGTGCTCACTTGCTTAAACGGACGCTGGCGGTCCGGCCCCATATTCACTATTTAAATGAAGACTGCTGAAATTACTGACCTTGCACATGTACAGAAATATTTTTTAATTATTGGGAACCAGCTCCGAGTGGCTCAGCGGGCAAAGACGCTACCACTACGACCCGAGGATCGCCATCAACAGCCGGGGCCCAAGAGAGCAAAAATTGGCAGTGCTCTCTCTGGGTGGGTAGATGGCGCTCTCACTCTCTCTATCCCTCTCACACTGCAATGTTCGCTGGCTCAGGCATCTACTGATTGGTCCAATCAGAGCTGGGGACCCTGTGTGCCTTCCTCCGAGCGCGTTAGGCTCTCCAGTGACGGTGTATCAGCAGTGGTTTGAAAAGAGGCGGTGGCTGCATCACACACAATGGAGGAGGCTTGTGCTTGCATGCACCCTCCTAGAGTCAAGGACATTGCAAAGTGATGGGGAGAGGCCTAACAGAGGGGATGGGCTAATTGGTTACCACTACATTGGGAAGGGGATAAAATTGGCAAAAACCTAGAAATAAATTAAAAAAAAAATTATTGGGAACTACTGCCATTTTCATAAGTCAAATACACAACAATGTTAGAAAATAATATTGAAATAAAATAAATGTAAATAAAATTATTTATGTCACACTGCTTCACAGTGACATCTGGTGGGGCTGAGCCTCACCTGCCTCTAATGTAGAGACACCCTTGTCATCAACATTAAAAAAAATAAACACTTGAAATAGATCACTCTGTGTGTAATGAATCTATACAATATACGAGTTTCACTTTTTCAATTGAACTGATCAGCATTAAGAGGAGGACAATGGATAGATGGATGAAGTTTTCCTTACTTGTAGGTCAATGTAGCCATCATCATCACTGGCAAGCTTTGAGTATCTCACTTTATTGTTGGGCATCCCACTGGCCACAGTGTTTCTTGCAGGCATTTTCACTTTCTTTTCTTATTCCTTCAATTTGCACTGCAACACAGAGACGGTACTGATCACTGATCTGATCACATTCATGTGAAGTAGCAGCTAGGTAGCTACAGATGAAGCTAAACTTGGCTTATTTAAAAATAAGACACGCATAATAAGAGTCTAACGTCAGATTCCTTCATTATAGTAGAGACAATAGTGTAATACACGACTAACTTGTAAATGGCACAATTCACACACAGTTCAGTCATAAAGTTACACAACAGCTTGCTAGCCTAGCAGCTTCTCAGGGTAATCTCCAAGATAACTCAAACTGTTGTCTTTCAGGTTACGACTGAACTTCACTTCCAACTTATATGAGCAGCATTACAATCTAGATAACATATCTTTAAAATATATAAATACCTCAATTTAACATCAGGCATGATCCGACATGCTAGCTTGTTATGATGCCCAGTACTTCCACGCTCATGCGCAGTAGCCAAGTTGTGCTTGCGCATGCGCAGTTGATGGTAAACAAATCATAGCGCCACTAGGGGGCTCTCTATTACAAACGTCTAACTAAGAGCAAGACCAGGGCTGAGTGCAGCAGTGTAAACATAGATAATATTTTCTTTTCTTATACATAATGTTATAAAATCCATACAATGTATACACATTATTACAAAATACACTAACATTCGCACTATTGCCTTTAAATGCATACATATAAATATACAAACTATATAATAGAAAAGCCATCAAATAAACATATACGAGCTATAAAAGAAGTTGTAAAAGTACTGTACAAGCTAAACAAATTAGGTTGTTTATGGACTAATATCTCCTATACTAGTGATTAATAGTGTTTACTGAGGTTGCTTATGGACTAATTTCTCCTATTCTAGTGATTAATAGTGTTTACTGAGGTCGTTTATGGACTAATTTCTCCTATTCTAGTGATTAATAGTGTTTACTGAGGTTGTTTATGAACTAATATCCCATATTCTAGTGATTGATGTATATCTAGAGAGATGCTTTATTGATCCTGAGGGAAATTAAGGCACCCAGTGGCTTAGAAAAACACAATACATTAGACACAGTAAAAATACACTAAATATATAAGATACAGTATAGTAAAATGTAGTGTAAAAATAGTGTATAAAGTGAAAAGTGACCTGATGTGTAAAGTAGCTAAGCAGCCCAAAATATTAACATTAACTGTATAACCTGAAACTGTATATTCAGAGTCTGTGTAATAACTATGCAAATATGTATACACTGAATATGTTAACACCTGTACACTGAGACCAACACGTACATACAAACATATGTAATGATGACTTAGATTGAGATTAAGCTGAACAGACTCCTCTGTTTTATGACGGTGATGTGTAAAAGGTGAATGTCACATGATAGAAAGCAGTTTTTCTAAAGTCCTTCTCTCTGTCACTGTTGTCAGAGAGTACAGTTCCACTCCAGCCACCGACCCAGCGCACACAGTTACCCAGGTGAGAATACGTCCCATGGACTCACCTTCTCCTGATAGGCAAACTGTAGGGGATCCTGTGCTTGTTGCACCTAATAGTGTTTATTGAGGCAGTTTATGGACTAATATTTCCTTTTTTAGTGATGCACAGTGTTTATTCTGCTTGTTTAAAGAGTAATATCTCTTATTTTTCAGTGAAGATTTGTCAACAACTTGTGGGAGACACTAAAACTGAGCTAAAATGTTATCATAACCTCATTAAAAACTAGAATTTTCCTCTGAATTAAAAGCGCGTGCAGTCATGGACAATGCTCAGCTTAATGGGTGAGTCCAAACTTTTGAGTGGGAGTGTATGTCCAGCGCAAATCCGAAAAGGCTTGTAAATTGATGTGTTGATATGTTGAATCAGGCGTGTATGGACTGGACAGCTACATCGGGGCACCAAAGGAGGCTGTAATACTTTGGAGAAAGGCCAGTGAAGAGACCATTTCTGGGGAGTCATTAAATAAATGATGTGAGACACAGAATCATAATGTACAGTCCCTGATGGACAACCCACAAAGTGACTAACCATCTAATGAGCTAAACTCACTAATTAGAATCAGGTAATTAGGCCTCATTAAAGAAAATGGTCAGCGCCGCCACTTCCGCTGGAGGAAGCCGCACTAGTCACCTGACCTCTTCTTCTTTTATGCAGAGCTGAGCTAGTGTCTCTTTACTCTCTCTCAGCTCTTTTGTTGGAGGGTAAATTGTGGAAAGAAGAAAGCGAGGATGAAAAGCGTTTTTATGGTGTCATTTCTTGTGCTGTCTGGGGCTTAAAAGCATTTTATTTGAGGGCAGCAAAGCCCAGCTCGAGTGCATCCTCGTTTTTTTCTGGACTATTTTGAGGCATGTCACTACCAGCTATGGGCCTTGTAATACAGCCACTCAGGTACACTGCATTTAATTACACAATCTAACCCTGCACTCACCCAATCACAACAGCAACACGCTGGGCTTTCACAGAGCACCAAACACCATCAAGAAACAAGTGACTCATTTCCCCTCAGAAAGCTTCATTTCACAGCACAAGTCGATATGTGGACGATCTGAACAGCGGCCTAATCTAAAGACGGCGATTTAAGACTGACAAGTCAGTCCTTAGACGAAGCTTCTTATCTCAGCTTTCTGCTCTCTTGACTGCTTTTAACAATCAGTATTTAATTAACATTCAGGCCCATATACAGCCAGAACATTAACACCACAAAACATTCAAACCTGACCGCTGTTCGGCCACGAAGCCCCACACGCTCAGTCATAAATAAAATATATTAAATATGGAAAAGATCATTTTTTGGAATTGAATTCAAAAGTGTAAGCGTTCATATATTTTATATCCCAGATAGCACAGATGTGGACCACTTCTGACTGTGAAATGGCAGAGCTGGCCCACTGTCAGCACTAACAAACTGCATGTGAGCTAAATGTGGCCCTCATATTAAAAACTTTATTTGGGCCACATGTTCTAAAGCTGATGTGGTCCACTTCTGGCACAGATATGGTAGTGTTATCTATATATGAGCCATAAGCAGCTAGATTCTGGTCCAGATTTGGCCCAGTTTTGTGTGCTTCACATTTGGCTGATATGTGGCCATGGCCAGATGTGGACCAGAATAATTTTGCTGTCTGGGATTCATTACACATGAAGTGACATCACGGACTGCCAGCATGTCCTGCAGGAAAAGGAAATGGGCATCTCCATAAAGCAGATGGAATCATGAAGTGCTGTAAAATCTGCTGGTAGGTGTTGACTTTGGACCAAGATCAGCATCTCAAACCATCACAGACTGCAGAACCTGCACACTGGACTTCAGACAGCTTGGATTGTGTGTCTCAGACTCTAGGAGCTGATTTAAATCTGAAAACTTTGGACCAGTTCTGGTTCTGCTTAGTCCAGGTCAGACACTTGTGATGTCTCTGGTTCAGGAGTGTTGATATTAGGAATGTGGCAGCTGTAGCTCTGAGAGACACACAGTGTTTATACTGTTTATAGTCATTTACTCACCATCACAATATTGTAATTGTTTGAGATTGTGGGTGTTCATGAGCTAAAAGCCAGACTGACACATTAAAACAAAAATATTTGAAATATGTGACTTTATGTGTAATGAAAATACAATCTGTGACTGTTTACCTTTTCTGAGTAAACAGTATTCTTATTGTTTTGATGTATGGCTGTACATTCCTCCTGTAACAGGCATTAAAGATGTCTGTAATTTGGGCCACAACAGTCCTTCTGACAGTTCAGTCCAGATGGGACGGCCATTGTTTGCCTTACACATCATTTCTTGGGTGTTAAACACCTTGTGGTCAGTTGGTGGTTTGTTAGTCCTGTCAGTAAGTCCTGACCACTGCTGATCTGAGCACCCACAAGCCTCACAGTCGTCACATCTGGTCTTTGTCAAAGTGACTCAGAGTCTGACGCCTGACGCTGAAGGGCCTGTAAGAGTATAAGGCTATGCAGCTAAGCTTTTGGTCAATAAAGTCTGATTCTGATACTCTGTCATACATCTCTGACCATCAGAGTCATCTCTGAAGGGGTCCTGTGGTATCTGACATACAGGTTGTGAGTTTCAATCTTGGCCCAAATACAGCACTTGTACATAGGTCCATTGTGGTAATAAGGAGGCTATTGTAGGCCTGGTTGTAGTACTCATGTTTAAGCCTGGGTCACATACAACCTTCTATGTGAAAGTTTCTATTTTTGGGATAAAACTGGTCCAGCTGCGTCCGCTCAAATGTTTTATGAGCTGTAGTTTAAAGCCACTGTACACAATTTCAGTCCAATGCACTTTCAGTGACGTCACAGTTCACTAGTAACCAGGAAAAAAACAAAGTGGTTCGGACCGGGAAACACAACTATTCCAGCCAATCAGCAACAGGGTGCATTGGTGCTTGTGCACAGGACAGGGGAAAGGGGAGGGGCAGAGGTGAAGACGACTGTCAGCAAGGTAAGAGACCTCTGAATGCTGAAAGGCATGAAAATGATTTTTTTACTGTTTCACACAAATAGCTCAGTATTGCTTTGTTCTTTTGTTTTGATTTGCACGCCCAGTGTTGCAATGTGAGTGCATGAATTTCAGGGGCGGAGCTTCTGAAGGAGCACTGATCATTTTTCATAAATTAACGTTCTCTATAATCGTGTACAGCCCCTTTAATTCTGGTTAAAATGAGGCTGGGTTCTGGCACCCGGATACGAACACAGTCATTCCAAGGTGGCATGTGGGCTGATGGACGTAGTAAACTTCAGCCAGAACTGGGCCATCATTCATTTGCTATCGGAGTTGCTGTTCCAGCACATTCCACAGTTGATCAGATTGAGATCTGGGGAATTTGGAGGTCACTGTTAGTACTGAACACTGCTGACCGGGAGCTCCCTGCAAGCCGTACAGCTTAAGATGTGCTCATATAAGCATGTGCTGTTATATATTTTTCACACGTTGTCTATGAGAAGTGCCATCTTACCATCTAATATATCCCTACATACATAATCAATGAGAGGTATGAATGCTGAGGCTGCTCAGTTTATGCACACACTCACTGGCCATTATATCAGCTCCACTGACTATACAGGTGCACCAGCTTGACACACACTAACACACCACCACCACATCAGTGTCACTGCAGTGCTGAGAATGATCCACCTGCTCTGTGGGGGGTCCTGTGTGGGTCCTGACCATTGCAGAGCAGGGTATACAGAGGCACAAATGGACTACAGTCTGCAGAACTGCAAAGTGCACCTATACAGTCAGTGGAGCTGATAAAGTGGACAATGAGGTGATGTTACTGTGATCGATGTATATAAGAATATAACAAACCTGCTGCGTCGCAGTGGACAGTTATCAGCTTTGGCTCTCTCTTTGTTCCCTCTGCTCTCTCTCTCTCTTCCCTATGCTCATTCCCTGATAAGCATCTGGTAATTATCTAAGGAGTCGATGCAGAATAGTCTGTGGAGGAGGTGGAGGCGGGGGCTAGACTGCAGCAAAGGCGGGAGTACTTTCCATGCTGGACTGCGAGTAAATCTCTGTGAGTAAGAGGTTTAAATATAGCTATGAATCTTCACATCTATATTTTGTTTTGAAACAAAGTCCCTCCTTCTCTCCAGTGTACACACACTCCCTCATAAACACACACACACACACACACACAGGCTGAGGACATGCCATGTTTAAGAAAGCCATGGCCTCTGCGCTCCTTCATTAATTTGACAAACTTACTGACTCTGATAATCCAAATATGAGCACTGGTGATATGACCCAGCCTCCAAGATAACACATGCCTGCATCTGTGGTCTGCTATGAGTATGAGATACGAGGGTATTTTATAAATTATTTTATTATTTTCATGAGCTTTAGTAGTTTAGAGTGCACAATTTTTTCATCCTACTGATTTACACTATAGGGACAAAAGTATTGGGACATGCCCATTCATTCCTAAGAAATCAAGGATATTAAAATGCTTGTTCTGCTGTTGAAGTAACTCTTTACTGTGCAGTCCATACTTTGTACTATTAGCTATTA
>BRDA01025351.1:685-29975 GCA_036984385.1 Crenuchus spilurus
GTATTTATTCCAAAATTCGATGTTTGTCTAGTCTAATACAACTACATCGATAAATGTACAACTATATACGCCGTCTTTATGACGACCAACTAGTAAATAATTCAGAGTCGTGTCTCAAAGTGAAAATCAAGACGACACAATCATCTGTTATCCGAAATCGTGTGCCTGCCGCATATATCAACATGTAAATAGCTACATCAACATAATCTGATCTGTTTGTAGCTTAAAACCTTATTTATGCTTTTTTATTTAAATAAATTACACCCCCCCCTTTTTTTTTTGCTTAAGTGCCTCGTTTACTGGCATTTATAGGGGCCCATTGACATTGAGAGTGTACAGGGCCCCGAATTTGCTGCTACGCCCCTGAGTACAGTACCTATATAAATACAATACCCTTATAAACTAGGATGCTCTCTGAGAAAATGAGCTGTTTAGGGCCAAAGCTAAATCCACCAATGTTTCGATATCCTAAAAATACCACTGGTGGTGCCTCCACCTTATAATATATTTTCTTGAGTGATGGAGTTCTTAGCTGGAACTATTCATTATGTGGATTTTTTTCCTAACTGAAAGGAACTGAACTACAAATAATATGCAATCCAAAAACACCAAAATGCAGCATTAATGGATATAAAGGTGCTCTTTTTCCACGGAGAGCACTGGATTGGTATTTTTCGTCATTTATCATTGATAAAGTTTTTCATTGGTGAAAAAAAATAGCTTCTCTCTGTATATCATTCTCCCATTGTCTATATATTCTTTAATGTATTGAGTGTTAGGAACAGTACATAATATTTATGTTTATAGTTGGTGTTAATACAGTGATGCAATTAATTCATCATTTGTGTTTTTGACTTTCTTTCATAGATAATGGCTTCACTCACAAAATGAATGATTTGAAGCTACCACTGTCTTGAAGTCCTCTTATTTTATATAAATTAAGTACACAGCTGCAACTCTGTTTTTGTCTTAAGGTAATTTTGACCTGATCTAAAAAATGTACAGTGTCATATATACATTTAAGCATAATTGCTGAAAATGACATGAAGGGTTTTAGTCTGCTCTTCTTTAATTACTAATGGCTATAATTGTGGAATTGTGTCGTAATTTCTCTTAGCCAAATTATAGTGCACCAGGTAAATACATACATTTGGAAAATTGAGAAATTTAGGTGTGTCATATAATAGATTCTAAAAGTGTAAAATACTTTAATGTTTTAATTGTTTAAGGTGCAGAGTAAATACAAAGAAAGTTAAATAAACACATAGTAAAAGCATTACAGTGTGATTCTAATACAGTTAACCCAAAATCTCCTGAATCCTTTTAGAAAAGTAAATGATTTAATAAATAAATAAATTTAATAAATACATAAATAGGCAGACAGCTCAACTCCCTCAATGTTAAACCCAAAGTTACGCCCTTGGTATAAGGTTTAAGTTTAGGTTTAAAAAAAAAAAAAAAAGAAACTGATGCAGTCTGAAAAATCTCCTTCTATAGACAGCTTCAGGCTTTCATTTATTCTCAGAAATAAATGTAGATGAGACCATCCTAGTTACATTAGATACTTCATTTAGCATCCGGCATGTACTAGTGGCCCCCATGCCCCAAGGAATGCTGGTCCAGAATTGGGACAGATGTGGTTATCAGCACCAACATACTACATGCATAAATACAAGTATGTATGTTACAGATGTGGAATCATCACAGACAGCTTTATACCTTCACTGTCAGAACCCACTCCAATGTTTAACAAATAGATATGATTTAAACATGTGACAGCTGCATCTGGCACAAATCTGAACTGTATGTTGGGGCCACTAGTACACGCCAGATGTGGCCCAGGTTCAGGCCACATCAGCATTGCTACATGGGTGGAAATGACATTTGTCAATTCAACATCAACCAACCCCCCCTGGTTGCCCAAACTTATGTTGAGTACAAAGAAACATGTACAGTTCAGCATCAACATAACAGAGCTCTTTGTACATGGAAATTAGCCACTTACTTTTCAGATGCTCTCATAGGTGTACAGACTACTGAGAGTGTTTCATTTTGTAGTAGAACTGTACTTTGCACACCAACCACAAAGGCATTTGGCCACTAGAAATGAATTAGAAATGCTTACGCTTGTCTGGGGTTATCACAGAGACTACTGAGGTAAGATGGTTTCCTGAAATGAGTGAAGGAAGCACTTTGAAGATTTAAGGTGTAGGTGTTCTGCTACATTGATTTGGGGAATATTTTATACTGCTCTCTATTAGGCAGCTGTTTCCACTGATTTTTAAAACATGGGCCCTACCTTACGACTGAGGAAAAAACCCTATCTGCTCTGGCTGTGGTGGATTTACCATTGGCACCTTCAAATTAGGAGACATTTTATGAAGATTAATTTTACAGTACAGGAGTTATCATACAAAATAAGAAATAAGTACTTTGTCATATAAGCATCTCAAGGAACTGCATGTGCCTGAAGTAAGGATGATTAGAGTGAGGGAGTCTGAAATAATTGAGCAGAATTGTTTCAGAGTGAAAAAAATATTTTTTTTTCCTCTTTTGATGTACATTAGTGCTTGAAAGTTTGTGAACCCTTTAGAATTTTCTATATTTCTATATAAATATGTCCTAACATATCATCAAACTTTCACATAAGTCCTAAAACTAAAGAGAACCCAGTTAAACAAATGAGACAAATATTATACTTGCTCATTTATTTATTGAGGAAAATGATCCAATATGACATATTTGTGAGAATGAAAGTATCACAGATAGCAAAATTATTCTGGCCCACATCTGGACATCTGTAACAGTGGTCTTGAATTTCTTCCATTTGTACACAATCTGTCACAATCTGTCTGACTGTGGATTGGTTGAGTCCAAACGCTTTAGAGATGGTTTTGTGACATTTTCCAGCCTGAGCATCAACAACTCTTTTTCCCTTTTGTTTGTGCCATGATACACTTCCACAGACGTGTTGTGAAGAGAAGATTTTGATAGATCTCTGTTCTTTAAATAAAACAGGTGCCCACTCACACCTGATTGTCATCCCATTGACTGAAAACACCTCTCTAATTTCACCTTCAAATTAACTGCTAATCATAGAGGTTCACATACTTGCTACTAATTTTAATCATAACTCACATTCTAATCATAACCCTCATCCTGACCTTAACTTTAGCCTCAGTGTGAAGCTTCAATTGTTGAATGTAGTAAACAGCATGTCTATAGTCGCGTTTCCATTGCAGTTTTGCGCAAAACTTTATCGATATTCTGTTTTGTCGACAAACAATTCGCAATTAAATGTGAAATACTTTTATAAAATCACATGTGAATATGTTTGTTCTCGCGATAAGTCATTACAAACATGGTGGCAGTGGATGTAAACACATACTTCAGCTTTATACATACTGCTACCACGGCACTAGTGCTCATCATCAGCCATCAGAGGAGACGGTGACTTATCGAGGCTTTGGAGAGACAAGCCCCTTATACTTGGGAGCGGCTACGTATGCGGCGTTTTTGGGAAACTGTAGTCGATGATTTTACAGAGGAGCTGTGGATTCAACATTTTAGAATGACACTCAACTTTTAATGAACTTTGTGATGCTGTGAGATCTCTAGTGGAGCAGCTGCACATTGTCCAAGGATTCTCCTCGTTATTCCAAATATGCCGCGTCATCTTCATCCTCGCACTTTCTGTTGTTGTCTTCTTCTTCATCGTCTTTTTCGCCAATAGAAATGTACGGTTGTTGATCACGTGACTCCCTTAATGCGAAAAAGTCAGTTTGTGTTTCCATTACACTTTTGTGATATAAACCAATTTCGATACGACTGAAAAACCACCTCATCTTAGCGCAAAAGACTTTTATCCAAAAACATTAGTTTTTTTGAAATTGTCGTGTTTCCATTAAGCTAATTTTTATTCGCAATTCTAATTTGCGATATTTCAGGGTCAATGGAAACGCGACTTATGACAGTGTGACGAGTATGTTTAGTAACACATACAGATTAACATCTACAGATATGAGTTTAGATTCTAGAGCAGATTATAAACAAACCCTTTTTGAAAAATCTTTTGATCTTCTGCTTAATATATTGAGATGCTTCACTACTCTTACTTTATTGATGTTATGATGCTAATGAGTTGTTCATCCACAAAGGGCCACACATGTGACGAAGACCACTACTGATAAGATGAATAGATGAAATATGAGACTGAATAGAGGAGATGTAATGTAATAGAGGAGAAATAATCAGTGCCTCCATAGAGTAGCGACTGCTGGCTTGTTTTCAGAGTCACTTGTACAGGCAGTATATGGCAGATAAAAACTGAGCGTGTTTCTGTTTGTAAGGGTGGATTATTGGGTCCCCTGGGTCAGGTGTACAAGCACTGCAGAAACACGGCCTTTTGTCTGCCAGGTTCAGGGCCCTTTAAAAGCATCTACAGACGCCCTATGACTCCACTTTAGTGACTTCACCCCTGAGAGAGCAGAACGCTCTTGTTTTTTTATCAAATGGAGGAAAGAGATGTAAGATCAGAAAATTTGTTCAAGTGCCTCCGTCTCCCTCACACGTTGCACACTCTACAGTGGATAATAGAATCATATTGCATATCAAGATAAGAAAGCACAGCAAAGCCTTCAGTAAATCTCAGGCTTCAAGAGGAAAAGTCATCGAGGCACTACAGGAGGCAGGAAAAGAGATGGGTGAATATAAATGGATGGGTAAAAAAAAAGTTGCTCAGTCTTATGTTAAGTATCTGAGCAATAGCTATCACCTGAAATGAGTGACGAAATGGCTAAATTCATAGAAGGCCACAGCTATTCCTTCTGCTCTCAGATGATAATATATACATTTATGTAAAAATATATTTAATCATGAATTAATTATGGAATTAATTATATTTACAACTATGTACATTCTGTATTGATAGTGTGTGATTTCAAAATTCTCTTTAATTTCAACAAAAACAATGTGCATGGAATAATAGAACTCTGTGTGTGTGTGTGTGTGTGTGTGTGTGTGTGTGTGTGTGTGTGTGTGTGTGTGTATACTTGAGCATGCAGTAAGCATGTATGTAGGTAATGCTTGTAGTCTTTAACAGACAGGTTGGGGCTCAGTCATCCAGGTGAATTGACCATCGCTCACACACACACACACAAACACACACACACAGATCCATCTGCTCCCTGTATAGTCTTGAGTGCTTGCTGGTCATAACAGGGAGAGAAGGACAGAGGAAGGGGCAGACTGCAGGGTCTGTGAGGTGCTAACAAGGTGGTAACAAGGTGCGACTCTCGTCAAGATGTGCTCATGTTAAAGGGGTGGGAGGGTGTGAGGTGACAGGACACACATAATTCTGAATATAGCATAAATCAGAGCTTACTGGCATGTTATTTCATAGTTCTGCCACCGCTCAGGTTGTGTCAGGGAACTGAAATTTACAATGCCCTTTTATTTTTACATAAAAAGGAATACTGTGGTTAGAAATGTTATTATTACCAATATGCCATCAACACTGCAGCAATGTGCCAACATTCAATTCAATTAGAAAACCCTTTAAAGTTACAGCATGTAAAAATATGCTTAATTAATTCCAACATGTCATGACTAACCTAGCAGGCATTCATTCCATTGTTAAGCTCTATCGTGTAAACCTCCTTGCTGAAGATTGTAGAGGAGGGATGTCAAACTCCAGTCCTGGAGGCCGGAGTCCTGCACAGCTTCCTGTTGAAACACACCTGATTGATCTCAGCAGATAATGAGCAGGTTTAATTGTAGTGTCACAGAAGAGAAACCACCAAACTGTGCTGGACCCTCCAGGACTGGAGTTCGACACCCATAGTCTAGAAGACGGTCACTCTGAAATGGGATGAAAAAGATATCTCTATTTTAAAGACATACTCCATCCAGTGTTAATTTTGACATGTGATTCTGATTTAGTTTTAGTCTTAGCCTTCTGACTAAAATGTGTATTAGTTTTAGTCACATTTTAGTCATGTAGTTATTGTTAGTTTTAGTCTAGTTTTAGTTGACGAGAACTGAAAACATGTTAGTCTAGTTTTAGTCAATTAAATGTTTAAAATATTTAATCTAATTTTAGTTGTATTTTTAGTTATACTATTTTAAATTAGAGCTATTTTAGACTGCTTACTGTTATTTTAATAAAACAATAGTCTTAAATTTTTGTTACATTTAATAACACAATGACATCAGATATTGTGGAAAAAAGTTGGCCCATTTTTCTTTTTCTAAAACACTGTTTATTTAACTTTTACATGACAAAATGTAGTATGTGAATACAATTTGCTATCACCGTGACTAAACACACACATTAACAGCAATCCCTTCACAGCCTCTTAAAAACCAGAAATTATTTATATCTGCGTAAATAAGCAGTATAACAAATAACAGACACACGAGAGAAGTCTGCCCTCTGAGCTTTCTGTCACAAATGATAAAGGATAGATTAAGAGGGAAAGAGTTGAGTTTCTCCAGTGTGCTTTCCTTTCTTTTACTCGTTCCTGTTGGCTAACATTAACTTACACTTAATGTGGACTACCACGGCTTACGTGCCTTTCCTCTTCGTTTCGTTATATGACTGTATTTAAAATGAAACGGAGGCTGTATGTGTGTCTTACGGCTCCAGTTAGACGTGTTTGTGATCTATTTAACCTAAACACCTAAAATTATGATAACGGATTGCACATATTCACTTTAGACATTGAACATAAAAAAAAAAAAATGAAACATGAAACATATCAAACTATATACATATTCATCATTGTTAGCCAACTAGCTAGCTAGCTACATAGCATACCTTTTCGTAAATATCATGGTGGTCAATACACAAACTTTGTACTTCATTTTGTTTTCTGTGGCAACAAAAATGAAATTACTCTATAAATCACTTCTTCTTTTCCATCCAAGCTGCAGGAGTGACGTCAGCACGTTGTGTGGTTAAGCTTCACCAGTGTGACTGGGGAGCTTAAGGTGTTTTGAGAAAGTCAGACATAAGGATGTGGTGCAGCAAGTTTATTAAATAAAAAAAAATTAAAAAAAACAGATTACTGGACAAATACATTATTTTTGTTCTTCTGTGACATTTTCGTTTAGTTTTTATTTGTTGACAAAAAGTCTAATACTTTTAGTCAGTTTTCATATTAAAATATTCGTTTTTATTTAGTTCTCGTCTTGTTTGTGTTGTGAAAAAATACTCGTCAACAAATTTTGTTTAATACTGATTAATAGTGTTTATTGAGGTTGTTTATTGTCTGATCTAGAATATCTGCTACATCCCATAATGTCTTGCACAAAATGTGGGTTAAACATCTGGCTTGAGCAGAAGAAATTGTGGGTTTTATCAACATCTCCAAAGATATTTTTTTCTGTAATTAAAGTAAGTGTTATGAAATATTGCCCAAACTTTTGAGCAATAGCATAAATGCAGATATGCCATATAATGATGTCATATAATTATTTTGTTCTGTTAACCTCCATAAACTCTTCAGTGTGTGACACTGTAAAATGTGTTGCTTTTACTTTTAAAATCTTGAGTTCACTGAACCTGAAATTATTTGTTTTTACCATAACCTTTTAAAATAGAATTTTATATTGACATTTTTATTTGATGTAGTCTTGAATAAACCTTCACACTACTTTCTGAGTGAATCCCCCTCAAAATCCCAGTGGCTTTTAAACTGTGTATGTATTTCACTTAATGAACTGGGGTGCGTTTCCCGACAGCGACTGAACTTAGCGATTTACGAACAACTTTAAGAACGACGTAACTCTAAGAATGCGATTTTTTCGACTGTTTCCCAAAAGCCTTCTTATCTTCCAAACTTACAAACGAGTCCCGAAGTAGCACTTAGTTGACTCCGCCCTCGTGTCTGCGTCAAATAGGCTCTGCCAGTCGAAAACTGAGCCACCGATTTACATACATTTCTTCATTATTAAGCCACAAACGTATCGTTATGTAAACAATAATTATAAAAACCAAACATCAAAAAAGTATTTACACTACATACATGCAAATAAATAAATAAATAAATAAATAACATTTCACTTGCAGTTGCTGTCCATCGCATGCCAAGCCTACCTATAAATAGGCTTGTATGTGTCCATGATTAATCAGTGAATTTGACTGGCTAAGAGTTGACAAGCTTAGTAGGCCAATGAGTAACCATTGCTTGGGGCACAATATATTAATGTACTACTACGACTGTTACACTGGAAAACAAACCACTGCATTTATATAATTATATGTGTATATCAATAAATAATATATATTGTACTTTAAGCAATCTTAGTTTATTTATTTCGTAAAAACAATCATTTAAATTATATTGTAACGGCTGGTGCAGAAAGTAAGAGAGTTAATAAAGTATTATCTTTGAGCAGCTTTTAACTGAATGCTCTGAATGAATAGTAATGAATGACGGTAGACTAAGATTCGTACACGCTCACACTCAGGCCTTTATCTATCCCTGATCTGTCCCACAACGGCGGTAAACAGTCACACACCAAGCACATTTTTTAACACAAAGACAGTTGGAACCCCCAGTTACTTTAACCCTAAACTAAATTACAACACTTTAACCCCACAACAACCCACCCACAAAGCCCCATGGGAATTATGCAAACCGGCTCGCAGACCACCTGAAACGTCACAATATGTACATGTATGCACAGTATAGAACGAGTTTAAGCATGACGTGGGTTACGAAGGCTTTCGGGAAACACTCGTAAATTTACGAATGTTCGTAAGTACGAGGTTACGAAGTACTTAGCGTTAAGATCGTTTTGGGAAACACACCCTTGAACACTCAACAGAAATATCCTTCAAAGACTGGGTATAAACATCCAAAACAAATGCTGAGCACCATGTTTCATGTTAAGCTTGACAAATCCAGGTTTACAATCAAAAAGAGAGATTATGACTGACAGTCATGACAGCTGCAAGAAAGGGTTCATGATTGCTTCTGTCCTTATCGTCAGTACAGTGGAACCTCAGTTTTCATCAATCAGTTCTAAAGTGTCTGATAATGGATTGGCTCCCTGTTCTGTACTTAGCTAGGATAGTCTGTAAGGGGGTAAGGACTGAGACCCTGATCAGGATTGAGTGTATAAGATAATGGATGGATGGATTACAGTTAACATTCTGATCAAAGTTGACAAATATATAGTTTATAACAGATAACACCTACTGTTATTTATAAATTTAAATAAGAAATTATAAATGTTTACATATGTCTATGTCAGATGCCATGAGAAGTTTATGTAGGTATCATGCAGGGGCAGATGGGGAATGAAGAAATATGGAGATATAGACCAATGACAACTGTTGATTTTTTCCAGAATGACATTATGACTAAGTGTTTACCCCTCAAATTACTCAAAAAAAGTGTGTGTGTGTGTGTGTGTGTGTGTGTAAACAAAAGGGCTGCAGGAATGTGAGCAATTCTTTTGGACGGCCAGTGAATTATAAGTTACTGGTGTTAAGTTAGAGGTTATATCTGGAGTCATACGTATGGTTAAATTTATGCATTTAGCACATGTCAGCTTTACACTTCAGGTGAGTTTGAAATGCATTAAGGGGGTTAAAGCTCAAGCTTAGGATTAGTAACCTGTGGGCTTCACACAAGTGTACTTGCAATGTGTGGAGGTGTGTGTGTGTGTGTGTGTGTGTGTGTGTGTGTGTGTGTGTGTGTAACTCTGAGTTATGATTTACATGAGCTTTGACCCTCTGTGCCACTGTGGGGGCCTTTCCATGCACACAGCATCCATCATGACCAGAACAACACCAGCATACTAAAAAGCCCTCTCAGCCTATGTACTCTAAGGCCCAGAAACAGTTCATCAACCAGAGGAATCAGAAAAGCATTATTACATTAAGAACGGGACCAGGAAAACTCATTTCACTTATGAAAAGCCCAAAAGGACAAGCACTAAGGTTTGCACAAATGGATGACTTTAATACAGATATGTAAGTAGAGGAATTGCATTTTTAATATCTTGCATGGCTGATATTACAAAAGCAATATAGACACGGTTATAAAAAATATGCCATATCTGTGTTTAATGCTACTGCCAGCTGTAAGTCTTGAAATTGTTGTAAAACTCCTTTGTGGTTAAGTTAAAGATGTGTCTTCTTTTAATGATGTAGGGCTTCCTAACAAAGAACTTGCATTTGAGTAAGAGACAAAGACTTGTAATCTGGTTTGGATAAGTGGATGTACTTGTAACTTGACATGATTCAACTTCAAGAAGCTCATTTGCAAATAGGATGAAGACTAAGATTTTAAAGTGTCAGGGTTTAATAGAAAGACCTCTATGCATATAGTGAAATCCTTAGTGTTGAATGGAGGGATGCAAGAAACCACTGATACACTTTAATATTGCAAAAAAAAAAAAATCTGTGATACTCTGTCAAATCTTAAGAACGCCATATCAATATTTAATCAGTAGTTTACATGTAAAGGTTGCTGATGGCAAACAGTGATTCATATTGTGTTGTTTAAAACCACCAGATGTCAGTGTTGTAATCTTCAGCCATTGGACTCTTCCACTCCACCGCTAAAATTAGATAAAAAAATAACTGCAATATTGTAATTGTTTTCAGTATCAGCATCAATATATTGCAGTATACTGAATCATATCTCCATTATCATCATTTGTGATGCACCAAATATTCAGTATCAGAAATGTTTAGTCTGAACATGGACAAACACATTTTTCGGTGTCTGGCTGCATAAATGAAAGGCCAAATAATTTATACTGAACAATGACTGTTACCTTTTTCTAGTTCCTGGCTGTAGACGTGTTAGACATTCAGAATTGTGCTTTTCATCACCAGTTAACAAAACACAGATTCACCAGCACAGTTACAGTTTGGTGCTGAAATGAAAGAAGACAACAAACTACAAGCACAACCTTTACTAAACTACACTTGTTATGATGAAGCCACAATACAGCCGCTTAGCTTTGTGTTTGTGCTTCGGCAGCTGCAGTGTTAGGGATCGTCTCACAATTACCAGAAGAAATGTGAAGTATTTCAGTGTCTGTAGCCAATGACACTCACATTAAACACACAAAACATCCATGTGACTTACATCATTCATTTTAGACATTTTCATCATTTTATTAAATATTAGTAATAATATAACACACATGCATCTTCATACATATTCATATATTATTGTCTTTGTCTTATATACAAATATAATTAAACTCATGTTATTAAACTTAATGATGTCAAACCAGCTTATTAACATACAGACATTCAGTCCTGACTAACTACAAGACTTATTTTGGAAATAGTTTAGTTACTGATTTTATAATCATTTATAGAAATGAAGAACCGTGTTCGGTATTCGGCCAAATGTTTCATTTTGTTTGGTTTCGGTGCATCCCTAATCATGATACATATTATATCACCAGGTTCTGGCTAATACACAGCCTTAGTTGAATGGAACATTTGTGTTTGGTTGAACACAAGCATTCAGGTTTTTGTTGTGTACCTTATAGACCCATTTTCTATCCAGCTAAAACAAGTCTTGTTTATTCACCTACATTCTTTAGCTCTTACCTTAATTATAGCTCCCTCGTTTTCTTCTGCTCAGCATGCAGGGTCAGCAGATGAAGGGTGAATGAGGGACAAAGGAAGG
The DNA here is from genome assembly GCA_036984385.1 of Crenuchus spilurus. Classification (NCBI taxonomy): domain Eukaryota; kingdom Metazoa; phylum Chordata; class Actinopteri; order Characiformes; family Crenuchidae; genus Crenuchus; species Crenuchus spilurus. The sequence goes on from BRDA01025351.1 coordinate 12,352, forward strand.
AGAGTGAGAGAGGCAGATGGTTTCTTGTCAAAGTGAGAAGCACAATGGGCCACTTCTCTCCCTGGCGTCATTCGCCTGATTGTCAGAGGGAAAAAGAGGACTGCTCTCAGACTTCAATTGTATATGAAAACATCCAGTGTGAGTCCTTCAAGGAAATAGGCTTTGGGCACTTTAGAAACAGAAATGTTTTTCTGCTTTAACAGCAGTCAGGTTGCAGCTCAGACTCAACGGAATGATAGGGGCTCACCTCGTGATTACCTTTTCTGGTGGCAACGCATCAAACCAGGACAGGAAGGCTGAGAGTTTAAACACGTGATCCCAGTCAAGGCCCAGCATTGCTACTTATCTTTCTCTCACAGCACGGCTTTGGAAGAGATGTTACACAGAGGTGATTGTGCTATCAAACTGATTTAAGGATGGATCCATCTCAGACTCTCTGATGTATTTTATGAAAGCGGGTAGAGATCAGTTGGGTTACAACGAGTGACAGAAAGCTAGAATCAGCGCTGAAAAGTAAACAAAACCACACTCACAACTGAGTGTCTGTCCTGAAAACAATATTTATGAAAATTCAACACTACCGCCTTTTGTATATCCCAGCCATTAATAACTTTTTATATTTAAACATTTCAGGCACATTCTCAGTTTATGAGTTTCTCTCCTGTCTCACTACATTTACTGGTCCTAGTACTGACACACCAGACTGTAATCATCAGATCATTTTGAAAACTTTCATTATCTGGATCCTTTATGTTAGATTAGGGTTGGAGCTAAACTCTGCAGGGTGACAGATCTCCAACACTAGGATTGCCCCCCAATTCCACCCCTCATCCCTTTTAAGCCATTAACAGATATTAAAATATATCCGAAAAAGTATTAAAAAACGTGTGGCTATGCTGGCAGAGTTAGATGGTGGAACTAATTAGCAAACTTACTAAAAAATAAAGAATAGAATGTAACTTTTATACCCTTAATACACAATAAGTTTGATATAATATAATACAGCAAGTGTTCATTTTAGTAGAATGCTATCTGCAAGGAAAAAAAGGCCACTGATGCTGTACTATGTCCTGGACGTCCTATGAAGTGGATTTTCCTTCAAGAACATGTGATTATTATTGTGATTATTTTAGTAATGATAGTTAAAAAAAGGTTTAACAAGACAAATAAAAAACAATTATAAGCAGCCAGAGCTACAGGGGTTAGACAATGAAAGTGAAACAGCTGGTTTTAGACCACAATTATTTATTAGTACGTGTAGGGCCTCCTTTTGCAGCCAATACAGCATTAGTTCGTCTTGGGAATGACATTCACAAGTCCTGCACAGTGGTCAGAGGGATTTTAAGCCATTCTTCTTGCAGGATAGTGGTCAGGTCACTACGTGATGCTGGTGGAGGAAACCGTTTCCTGACTCACTCCTCCAAAACACCCCAAAGTGGCTCAATAATATTTAGACACAAAGACTTGCTGTCTTGGTCACAGATGCACCAGCAAGACGTGCAGCAACAATTTGTTCTCTTTTGAACTCTGGTATGTCACCATAATGTTGTGTGCATTGTAATATACTATATAACTGTGCTCTTACCTGCTAACAGAACCTTCACACTGTGCTCTTACTGTTGCAATGTGACATTAATGAAGATTGGCCACCAGACTGGTCCAATTTAGCCATGAAACCTCCTACACTGAAATGACAGCTGTTTCAGTTTTATTGTCTAACCCCTGTAGGCCACATACAGAAAGTAAAGATAGAGGCACAAAGTTCTGAAGCAAGACTTAAAATTCTAGGTAGAAACATTGCAGATGCCAAAGGCTACACTGAGCTCAGACAGGATGTTCCAAACCAGAGTGTCCAAGCTGGGAACGCCAAGATACTTTCACAAATACTTAATACAGTGTAAATGTGTTGCACATAAATGTCACCAAGATAACTCTACAAGAATACCTTGCAGATCTGTTCAGTTTATTTTTGTTTGGATTGCAATGACAGGTAGTGCAGCCAAAGGTAGAAGAGAGTGTATCAATAGTAATAAGAATGGAGCTGAAATAGGCAACGAGTCTGGCAAATCTGTATATATACACCCCAGCTTTATGTGCTTCAATAAAACAATAAATGCCCAACAAAGATAAATAATCTGTCAGCTAAAAGCTTATGACTGCACAATACATATAATTTGACTTATGAGCTCACACACACTGGGGATCCAAATCTCAAGCCGATTAAAGTACCTCATTGTAACCACTGGCACTTCACTATCAGTCATCTACCACTTGCCAATAAGAAGAAAGAAGCCACAGTGCTACTCTCATAGGAATTTGACCTCCGGCTCTATCCTATCCAGACAGTGAAGGCACATATACACACTATTGAGCACATACTAGGAGGCAGTGAGCACATGTGCCTGGAGCTGTGAGTAGTCCCATCATCTGTGGTGCCTGGGGAGCAGTTGGGAGTCAGATGCCTTGCTCAAGGGCACATCAACCTTTAGACCCAGTCTTGGTGAGAATAGTTATGTATATGACAATTATTATCACTTTATACTCCATCAGTAGTCACTCCATAAGTCTTCAAAGTATCACAAGTTCTGACACTCAGGGATCCAGCTGCATCTCACCATATTTGCTTGACAATCCACCTCCAACCATAACAAAACTAAGCTTCTATTCATTCCTGAAAACACTGCATCTCCAAAGTATCTTGAACATCCTATCATGTTTGTAAACTCTGAGGTTGTTCCAACTCAAGAAGCAAAAGCCTCAGCGTGATCCTGTATGACCTTATTTTTTTCTACTTACACTGCAAACTTGACTTGTGTGTGCAGGTTCCTCCTCTTCAACATTTGACAGATCTGAAGAAAAAAAAACTGATATAACTTAACTGTGCAAAGCATGTGTACTTTAAATGATCATATATGGTGTGAATATGAAGATCACACTGGCTGTAATGCTTATTGTTCTAAAAATTTAATCTAAAATTGGGGGTAGGGGACTAACCGCAACCCTGATGAGGACTAAGCGGGTGTGATAATGGATGGATGAATGGATGAAAGTTATGAAACATCAACTCCTAGTGGTCTGGATGTATCAGAGATTCTGTCCTAATCAGTAAATATGGCTTTGCACCAATGGGGTACTCATTCTATGGAGCATAGACTGGTTCATTTAGGATAGATGTGTACAATAGTACTGGAGATACACCAACCAAATCATTCCAATCCAACTCTGATATTCAGATGACCCTGTACTTTCATCAGGTGTGTCACGTTAAGGTTGGAGCTGAAATCTGCAGGGTGGTAGATCTACAGGACCATGGGCACCTCTGAGCTACACAGTAAATATGTCAGTGTTAAATCAACACTATTAGAGTTAAAATAACACTGAGGGTGTCAAATGTAACACTCCCAGTGTTAATTTAACTCTAATAGTGTTGATTTAACACTGCCAGATTTACTGTGTAGTGACTACAAAACAGTTTCATTGTAATGAGAAAGGTTGGTGAAAAAATGATGTTTTGCTCATTTAAATGTTATTTAGGGTGGGGAATGTGTTAATTTCTATTCATGTGCTGTCTTGTTTAAATTTATTCAAATTAGTTTCACACTATAACAGCATAAAAATCTTTGAATTCTTCTGTAAAAAAGTCCCGTGTACCAGTGCTTCTCTCTTTTTGACTGTATTTGGTATATGCTATATTGCTTTTTGGCAATTCTCATCACTGGCACCAAAGAACAGCAACAATAGGACAGATAATAAAGTTATTAGTTTTTTAAGCTAGTTGCCAGCTACCGAACCTCATTAATCACTCAATAGCTTGGTACAATCTCATCAGCACATGAACCTCATTGCACTGAGGACTTCATTCACAATCAGAGCAGTCACACTGATGGGGTAATCCATGTGCTCAGTGTGAAAGGTTTTCACGCTCCTGCCCTATTCTCCTGACTCTCCTCTCATTAGCATCACATGTTAAATTGTGTTACGTTAGGTGATGCAGAGTGCTTTAATGGTTAAGGTATTCACAGTTCAGTTGGTCTGTATAGTAGATGCAGAAAGTCTTCCCTATACACCTTCCATGTTTTAACCCACTTTACGCATAACTTTTTCTTATAGCCAAGTTCAGCCTGCCGTGAAATGAAGAGGAATTCCTCCAGGTAAATGTTTGGTTTATGTTTGGAATTAGCATACAAAATGTAATTAAAAATAAGTAACCCGTCTTTGACATGCAGGAGGTGAAACGGTGCATTCCGATAAAGCTGCAATACGATAGCCGTATTAATTAGAGAGCCCTCATGTGCCGAGGAATGAAATGAGATACTTGGATGAGTTATCTGGCAATGTCACAGGAGGCAATTTACAAAGCTATGAGCACCCCCACCCTAACCCCCTGCCCCCACAATGTTACAGTAAGGTAGCTCATCACAAAAAACGGACAGAGATTAGCTATGTGCTTTATGACACATTTCAAATATAGTAAAGGGAGTAGATCATTAACATGCAGATAGAACTAAACACTTTAAGAGCTCTATGTAATGTTTTAAAAATATTTCAAGAGTAGCTGTGAAGGCACTATTTCTACACATCGTACACTGTAGTTCTGCTGTATCTCAGTGTTTTAATGACAATCTGTTTACCTGTAGAAAAATTACTCCTCAGAAGTTTGGGATTGTCCAACAACACAATTTTACTTCAGAAGAAACTTCTCTTTTTAGCTGTTTAGAAACAAAATATGTTGTTGGTGTTGTTGTACTCTGCACAGGCAGTTTAGCACATTTCATGCAAGGCATGATTTGATGTAAGAATATGTTGGCTGTGTGTTTGGGATGTTATGTTTATTTTAATGCTGAAGAAGATAATGCTGAAAAAATGCTTACACGTCTCTTATTCTATCTAGTCTATGGACTAATATAGTGAATAAAGTCTTTATTGACATATCCTATTGTAGTGTATCCATGATATTCCTACATACCATTCCTATGATGTCTTGTGTAAAATATGTGGTCAACTTCTGGTGGATAATAAACAGCTGCACTAAAGCCTACAGTGGTTCTTGAAAGTTTGTGAAACCTTTACAATGTTCTATATTTTTGCATAAATGTGACCTAAAACTTCATCAGATTTTTACATAAGTCCTAAAGAGAACCCAGTTAAACAAATGAGACACAAATATTATACTTACACATTTATTTATTGAGGAAAGTTATCCAGAAGTATGTGAGCCTCTAGAATTAGCAGTTAATCTGAAGGTGAAATTAGTGTTTTCAATCAGTGGGATGACAATCAGGTGTGAGTGGGCACCTGTTTTATTTAAAGTCTGCTCTTCACAACATGTTTGTGGAAGTGTATCATGGCACAAACAAAGGAGATTTCTGAGGAGCTCAGAAAAAGAGCTGTTGATGCTCATCAGACTTGAAAAGGTTATAAAACCATCTCTAAAGAGTTTGGACTACACCAATCCACAGTCAGACAGATTGTGTACAAATGGAGGAACTTCAAGACCACTGTTACCTCCTCAGGAGTGGTCGACCAACAAAGATCACTCCCAGAGCAAGGCGTGTAATAGGCAGCGAGGTCACAAAGGACCCCAGGGTAACTTCTCCAAAAAGAACATTACTGCTCATCTGCAGTTTGCTAAAGATCACGTGGACAAGCCAGAAGATTATTGGAAGAATATTTTGTGGACGGATGAGACCAAAACAGAACTTTTTGGTTTAAATGAAAAGTGTTATGTTTGGAGAAAGGAAAACACTGCATTCAACATAAGAACCTTATCTCATCTGTGAAACATGTTGGTGGTAGTATCAGGTTTGGGCCTGTTTGCTGCATCTGGGCCAGGACGACTTGTCATCATTGATGGAACAATGAATTGTGAATTATATCAGAGAATTCTAAAGAAAATGTCAGGACATCTGTCCATCAACTGAATCTCAAGAGAAGGTGGGTCATGCAGCAAGACAACGACCTTAAACACACATGTCATTCTACCAAAGAACGTTTAAAGAACAGTTACAGAAACGTTTAGTTACAGTTATTGCTGTAAAGGGGGGTCACACCAGATACTGAAAGCACAGGTTCACATACTTTTGTCTCTCACAAATATGTTATATTGGATCATTTTCCTCAATAAATAAATGAGCAAGTATAATATTTATGTTTCATTTGTTTAACTGGGTTCTCTTTATCTACTTTTAGGACTTGTGTGAACATCTGATGAAGATTTTGGTCATATTTATGCAGAAATATAGAACATTCTAAAGGGTTCACAAACTTTCAAGCACCACTGTATAAGCTCACTAACACGTTGTGGGAGACACCAAAACTGACTTTAAAAAGCTTCTACCACAGGAGACTGATTATGTGGAGCAGCAGCATTTGTGGATTTTATCATATTGTAAAAAATGTCTGGGAAAAAAACTTTTGAGCAGTGGTGTACATAGAGTATTTCACCATTTTTTGCCAACAAACTTTAAGTTAGTAATTATATGCCAGGGCATCTCAAGTTCTCTCAGTGTTGGGTAGAACTTACAAATGAGACTGTGCTGACATTTACATTGCCACATCAAGGTTTCATGTTCTCACTTTTCTCAAAGGCTTAGTCTGCAAAGATGCCGCATTGTTATACTTGCCATCATTCCCTCTCTGTCCTCTTCTCTATCTGGTCTATGCTTTGTGCTTAAACAAACTAGCTCCTGTTCCACCTGTCAAGCGCTTGCCTGGGTTTTATGTTTACACCCTGATGCCTGCTGTAAATCGAACGCTTCTCACTTTGCTACAGAATACACTGTAACTCATTCGCTTTGTCTTGCATGTTAGGCACCACTTAATTACAAATTATTTATGAGTAACACCACACACCGGAAATATACGACCTTGTCTTTATGGCTGGCTGTATTTCAAGGCTGGCACGGAGAAGAGGAAGACATCTTAAGAGATTTTTTGTAGGTTTTACCATCACAGTCTACACCCGAGATGGAATTGTTACTACAGGCATGAATATGAAATTGGAGCATCCTGGAAGAGCTCACACGGTCCATGTATGTTTTATTCACAAGCATGCTACATCATCCAGAGCATTAGTATTAATCTAAAGAGCTTCATGTCAAGTTAACTGAAGCATTAAAGCCTCTCATGTGTCTATGCTTCAGTACAGGTTGCTGCTCACACCAGCCCAGCCAGTGTTAACGAGGCAAGTTCATTAATATCGACTCGGGACCTCCTGAGACTCCTCAAGTGAGAGTCAGATAATAGCCTGAACCAATCCCTCTGCCTTGATTGGGTGGATTGGTGTCACTTCCATCTTTCAAGCCCATTGCTCTGCACCCCTTCGCCCAATTCTGAGTCCCTCTCGTCTGCCTTCCCCGAAGAGTGCCACCGGCAGGGACCTGTGGGGAAACAATCCTATATCTCCTACTCTCAGCTGGCGACAGTGCCACTAACGGGAGCTTTGACAGGTGTTGCTATGGAAACCAGGCTTCCGGACCAGCCTGGTAACCCCACCTCCCGGCGCGTGGACAAACACTGCGATCAGCAGCCTGGAATCGATCCACGTTTACAAACCCAACTCTCTGATCTGCACTTTGGAGTTATAAAGATGCTGCTGGCTTCCCCTCGTTCTCCCTTAAGGAAGGACTGGTACATTTACGCCATGTTAAAACAGCACACGCAGGTGGCTATGCAAAATAATCAAATGATAATCACAGTAAAGAGGGCACAGTTCTAAAAATAATACATCCCATATGAGGCCTGTTTGAACTAAGCACCATTTCTACCTAGCCATTGTCTTTTTATTGAGGCTACAGGGAAATGTAATCCAACTCACTTTTGTCACGTTGCCAGATGGTTTAATGCAGCACATATGGACAGATATACCACAGAGATCAGGAACCTCAGTTACAGTTATTGCGATGTAGCCTCTTGGTCCAATAGAAGACATGCATTTGGACAGTTATAGAAAACAATGGCTGCATGATCCATCCATTGTTTACGTTTTCTGATAATGTAAAACCATCAAAAGATCAGGGACAATACTGTAGAGTAGTATCTACATAACAATATAAGGTTTTGTATCTCCTGTATTAAGAAGAGAGTGTGTCTGCATAATATGGGTATGCAATAGAAGTAGCAGTCTGTCACTGTGCAAAGAAAAACAAACTCCAAAACGACAAGTTCTTTAGTTTCAGTGTAAGTCAATGTATGTATTAGGGTGGTACAGGGTTTTTTATTTCCTCCCACCCTTCCGTTTGATGCTACTACTCTATAAAAGTAAAAGTGTCATTTTTTAAATCAAAGTAAGTTGATATTTGAGATTCTGCTCAATCAAACTAAATCAGATTTATTGTAAATGTAACTTTTACTAACAGAAGGTCAGTGACTGTAAACACTGCTGCTTAGTTTGTTTAGTTTACTTACTGTAACCTCAACATTTACTGACTTTCTCGGTTTTTATGCTTTAATATTAAATATTCATTACATCTCACATGTTGAGTTACAGAACAAGTGTTTGTGATGCTGTTGATGACTCACAGACTCAGTCAGTCACAGTGAGAATCACAGCTCTACTCAACAGTGTAGTAATAAAATTGTTTGTTGTTGGTTTCTGTACTGTTTGTTATGATGTCTGTATAAACTGATAATCACTTATATGAGAAACTTTGCTAGTATTGAGCCCAAATACCATAAATATTAAGTCATTTTCAACATTAAAATAAATGGGTGGGGTTTTTAACATTTTGGACCACCCTAATATAGTGTGACATGCTAGGGGGCGTCGCAATACCGTAGGTGGCGGACTGTCATTTTGCATAGTACCCAGGGGTCTCTATTCGTGGTTCGGGTGGGTTAGTTTAACTGTTTCGTGTGGTTTAGGTATGGGTAAAATGTAGTGTGTAATGTGTTATAATCATAAAGGTGTGCATGTGTGAGGGTTATTGTAGTTCAAGTTAGACACCGTTGGTGTGGAGAAAAGATTAGATTAGATGGTTAACTAAGTGAGTGTGAAAGCGCCAGTTAGTTGTGATTTTCTCTGCTGTGCCATACTGCTGAGATTGACCAATAAAAACCCTCTAATGAGAATGACGTCTCGTGGAGTTACTCATGAGCTGTCTGGATCGCGACAATATGTATATATATTCTGTGTGTGTTTATAATTTCACTTTACATGTAAATAAATCTAAAACATGACAACTCTGAATTGAGTTATGAAAAAAACATCTCAATATTCTTTTCATTTTATAATGTATGACTAAAGAACATCTGCTGAGCTCAATTTTATTCAGAAAATACATATCCCAAAATCTGGAGAAACTTTTTGGTTTTATTTGGAGAGCATCAATTTAATACTGAGAATAACAGTGATTCACATCAGGGGGTGGTTTGTCTATTTAAGCAATAGAGCACAGCTTTAAAAATAAGTAAAAGGGATAAAAATGTCAAAACAAATGTATTAATCATTTGGAACTCAATGCTTAGCAAAGTTTGTTTTCAACACCAGCAGCCACATACCAGTTGATCAAATTGATTAACCCAATACACATCTCAATGCCAACCTTACTAACATGACGAAGGAAAATGTTAATTAAAGCTTGTTAAAATGTTGAACCAATCAAAATTACAAAAAAATTAAATATTAAAATTCTGCCTTCTTTCACAGATTGCAGTGAGTGCTCTATACACATATTCAGTTAGTGTAAAAACTAGAGATGAGCGAGTACACCACTATATGTATTTGTATCTGTTCAACCAATGATCTATATTACTGGATAGGACACTGCCTATTCGCTAGCATTGAGGCTGGCGCGACGTCATGGAGCTGCCATGTTGTGAGTAAGTGAAGCTTGTAAACAATGGCACATGACCAGCACTGCTGCATTCTCAAAGCTCTAACTTCGCTAATAATTGTCCGATTTTCAAAATTTAAAGTTCTTTACAAAGAGGACAAAAGGCTCTTTAACATTAATCAAAGTATTAAAATGGTTGATGACATGTTAGGCTACTATCGGCTCTCGTATCTGTCGTAGCCGACATTTTCTCTAGACCTTACTGCTTGCATGACTTCTAATGGCTGTAAAATCGTTAATAATGATCCGATTTTCAAAATGTAAGTTATTTACAAAGAAGACAAAGAATTAAATTGTGTAATGCTGCTATCGCATGGCCATTGACATAAATATAGTCATGTTTTCTTGCCTTGCTGATACTAGCTAGTGACCGATGGCTCTACACAAATTATCAATGTTTTCAACCTGTCGACTGTCTTAATCCAAACTAAAGAACACGGAGACCTCCGTAATTAAAATGTAGAATGTAAATGTAGAAATATTCAATGCTATCATCCGAGTTAATTTAATGTTACAGTATTGAAATACTTGTAATAATAAATTTTCATGGAAATCCTGTATTTTGTTGCTAGTGTTATTGTTCCAACTAAAAGGCACCAGTTTTTTAATGTTTGAGTTCATTTATTAACATTCATACAATTCTACATGTTTTTACACCTTTAAGTTATACCTGACTACTTGTATTCAAGCCCATTAATGTCTTTGTGAAGAGAAATATTCCATATAAGAAATAGCAAGACTTCCATCTGTAGAATAAGACATTATAGACATTATTTTTGACCAAGGTTGTTTACAAGACTTTATAAGACTTTGCAAGCATTCACAGGAACCCTGTAGTAGGTACTGAACTATACATAATACAGCATCAATACATGTATGTGGGGATGTCTTTAATGTCCTTGAAAGAGAACTAATTTGTTCAACTTTTGTCTGATCTTTTTACCTAATAAATCATTTTAAAATGAATACATACTTGTGGAATGTGATCTTCTGGTCCCTGCGGACAGAATTCCAATAAGTAAAGCGATAAAACACAAAACATTGCAGCCCTTTCGTTGTTTGTAGTTGCTGTCTTCCTTCCGATCTTGCCCTGCTTCCACACAACATGGCGGCTCCTTGCCGGCGCGTTCAAAAGTCACGTGTGTCCTATCCAGTAATATAGATCATTGTGTTCAACCATCTAAATGATCTGTATCCGTATCTGTACTCGGAGTGGGCGGGACCTAAACCGGAATTGGGTGTGATTTAACTGGAAGTGGGTGGGGCTTAAATCGGTACATTATTTTAATGATGGAGTCTGAAATTGATATGGATTGATCAGACGTTGCTATATGTATTGTTTATTTGAAAACTATTTACAGAACAGCCTCAACATTGAGATTTAAATCAATGTTTTTGATCACAAAGGTAAGAGAACTATTTACTATTCACGAACAAGAGTTATCATACTCAGCACAACTATTTATTGGATTTATTAATTTTTTTATGATCAAACTGATTTTTTTTCTTTCAATTATTTATTTATTTTTACTACTTAACGTTCTTAGCATTTTTTCCCTACACAAAGTTAAACAATGATAATTAAGGTGTGTGCATGTGAGTGTGTGTGCCCATGCGCGTAATTTCCGGGGGGGGTAGGGGGGTTATGACCCCCCCAATAATCTGATCCAATTACTATAACCCCCCCAATAAAGTCACATAATGTAAATTTACAAAAACATTTTTCATGAATAACTTGTTAATTTTCAGTTTTAGGTAAAATACTAGCATGTTTAATCATTTGGTAATGTAACCCCCCCTTTCCCCACAAAAACTTGGTATCATTCAACCTCCACCTAGCAGCAGCGGTCACCGTTTGCAGGGTTGCCAGGTTTGTGGATTTCACGCCAAATTGGGCTTGTTTGAAAATCCAGTCGCAGGGGGAAATTAAAGCATGGAGGGATGCGTTTTTTTGGCTACTTTTAAAAATTACCACGGCCGCCAAAAAACAACAAGAAAAGTGGGTGTTGGAAGATTGAATGCAACAATATGAATGAGGAGAACATAATGACATAAGGAAGTACAGCCTGAAAAGGAGAGAGAGAGAGAGAAAGAGAGACAGAGCGAGAGAGAGAGACAGTTCCTTTTTTTTTTTTTTGCTAATTACGTTACTATTAAATGTTCATGACTGGGATATAAAACTGTTATAAAAGAATTAATAAACACTAATGTTATCATATTATTAATGGCTGATCAAAAATCCCTTATAAACAAAATACTAAGTCGTACACTCATAGTTGTTTTGCCATTTGCTTCAAACGTGCTAGTTCAAGCTTCTGAAGGGCGGGTTTTAGACTGACTTTGGACTGGATATTTTTCTCTGGACCTGGCAACCCTTACCGTTTGCTTGCTAGTGCAAGCAGCTGCTGGGGGAGTGGGTGTCCTAAGAAAAAATGAAAAGAGCACCAAAAAGTGGACAAAAAACATTTTTTCATTGTTGGTCGACAACACCGCCTTGTAAAAAGTGGAAAAATCAAAATGAGGTAAATGTATATGTATTGTTAGCTGATGACTGAATAACTTTGCCGCTGTGTATCAGACACACTATGAATACCCGTTCAGGTATTTTAGCTAGCTCCGTTAGCTAGCTCCACATTTCTTAATTGTTTACGGTGCAGAGTAAATACAAAGAAAGTTAAATAAATACACAGTAAAAGCATTACAATGTATTTCTAATACGGTTAACCCAAAATCTCCTGAATCCTTTTAGAAAAGTAAATGATTTAATAAATAAATAAATAGACAGACAGCTCAACCCCTCCAATGCTGGACCCAAAGTTACGTCCTTGTGTGTGCCTGTCTGTGTGTGCATGCCTGTGTGACTGAGTGACTGCCTGTGCAGCCAGAGCTCCCTCTCACACACACAGACACGTCTGTGAAGGGAGGGGCGGGTGGTCTGTGTGACTGGCCAATCACAGATGGTGAAGACAGTCAGTAGGATTTTACTTCAGCACGAGTACGGATAATGACGAATTTTACTCGTATCGTGATCTTACTCATCACAAATGCTTTATCCGTACCGGATACTTGTCTGAAATGAATATCCGGCTCAACACTAGTAGAAACTAATCTGATCGAGGCTAATGTTACAGCTGATTGTATATATGCTAATTTCAGCAACTACCTCTTTGGAAAGTTCAGATATAAGCAACAGTATCCTTGTGATTAGCAAGAAGACTTATGCAAGATTGAAAGCAAATGCATTCTGGTGATGTATGTATTCAACTATTCATAAGCAGAACAACATTTTTTATTGTCACTATTACTAATTCTGTGTAAAGCTACTTTGCAACAAGATCAGTTGTGTAAAGCACTATATAAATAAATTTGACTTGACTTGAAATGAAAGTAAAAATGTGAGGGCCCCGAGTGGATCAGCGGACTAAGGCACTATGATCTGAGGATCGTGAGTTTGAACCCTGATCATGCTGCTTGCCATGGCAGCCAGAGCCTGAGAGCAAAAATTGGCAGTGATATTTGTGAGAGTAAGATGACACTCTCTCCCCAACACTACTAAGTAATGTCAGCTGGCTCGGGTGTCTGCCAGGTGATCCATCAGAACAGGGGATTCTGTACTTTCCTTTGAGTGCTTTGGCTGCCCAGTAGCGATGTATTGGCAGCAGTTGGAAAAGAGGAGGAGCTTGACTTCACATGCATCGGAGGAGGCATGTGTTAGTCTGCACCTTCTTAGAGTTAGAGACAAGACAGTACAAGGTGATACAGAGAATCAACAAATGGGCGCGTTGTTTAGCTACCAATCACATTGGGTAGAAAATTGAAGGGAAAAAAAAAAAAAAAGTGAAAGTGCCTACTAACCTTGAGCTGGAAGCACTATGAAGCACCAGTGGTTCCAGTCTTAACTGTCACTCCTATAACTGAAGAATAACTCAATATATGTGCATTGTTTTTTATGTAGTTCCTGGACAAAACTCCAAACACTCAGAATAAGGTACTGATCTATCGCTGGGTCAGTACCTTTCTTGGACATAACCCTCAATCTTACATCTTCAGTGTTTTCAGTTAGGGACTATAATTGAAGCAAACTCTGCTGCAGTTGTTTTTATGTTGTATCCACTCCTGAGTTGAGTTCAATGGACATGTCAAGAGGAACAGTGTCTCTTTTGCCAAACACAACAGATAAGGAAACATGAGCAAGCATAGACTCTTAACATCATTACACTTTTCTGTTTTATAGAGAATGCTAAGCAGTATTTCCAGCCTTTTCATCCCTCATATCAAGGCTTTTCTATTTCTATTCAAGCTTTACATGATATTATTCCTAGAAGAACTGAAGCTCATCTGAATGCAAAGTGTGGCTTTTTTATTAGCACTCAATTTTAGGCTAAAGTTTGTGTTATTTTGTTCACCCCCCTGTAAATTAGTTAGGGGTCATTATCTTCCTTTAGATGGAATTCAAAATAATATATCTGTAGTGTTAAAGGGTGACTCTAATTAGACAAATTACATGCATATAGCAGGCATTAACAGTGTTAACCAAATGATTAACCTCAGGGTGAGAGCTGTTATATGCTCAGTTGTGAAGATTACTATAACACAATTGAGCCATCATTTATTTATTTATTTTTCTGATATAGGATACATTCTCACTGCTTATGATAATCAGAGAAAACAGACTTTGTAATGCTTTGGCTTTGTGCTCTAAATAAGCTCTTTCACATATAGAGGAAAAAAAATCATTGTAATGACATCTGATCATGCATCATTTCTCCCAGGCGAGTGTTAGCATTTGTGGTAAGCGCTGTTAGCAGAGTGTAATGAAATTATAACTTTGACATACCTGGAACCCCCTGCCCCCCCTTACCCCCCAGACATATACATACCCTCAATGTTCTTTTGCCATATATCTGTTTATTTACTGTATTGTTTAATATGGACTACATTTCTTGATGAGAATGGAGGTGGGACAGACTCAATCAGAGATGTTTTTCTTCTCCCTCATCTAGAATCTGAGCAACCATGTGGAAAATTGTCTGTTGTGGATTTATTCACAAGTGTGTTTGAGTTTGGTAGTTGTTGGATTGTTTGTGTACAATGAGAAGCAACAGTAAATGGCTAGAAATTAAAATTGAATATGATAAATAATGCTGCACTGTGTTGGACATCTTTTTCTACTACTGTGGCAACACAGTATGCTGCATCATTACCATAAACATACAGTATTGTTGTTTTTAGGGTTAATAAATAGCACTAAAACAAGGATCATTTTTGTCAGTTTTTTAAATAACTGACAAAGGAACACTAAACACTGGTGGTTCATGATCATTTATAGCTGTGAGACTGCCATATGATACATGAACCACCACTGCTAGGAATTGTCATTGTGGTCTCAAAACAGCTCATCAATGATGTTAATGATAATATTGGCTTTCAAAAACAAAAAAACTCCACCCAAAAGAGGAGTGGTTCTATAAAACTTCTATTCTGAAGTTTGTAAGTCATGGACATCAATATATATATATATATATATATATATATATATATATATATATATATATATATATATATATATATATATATTGGGATATTTGGAAGCCCAAATTATGTGAAAATAATCAAATAAATACTTGAAATCATTTAAATTGTGGGCCCTGAATCTATAATCTATGAAATTTTAACTTTTTGAATGTAATTATGGAAATTAATCAACTTTTCCATGATATTCAAATTTTTTGGAAGGGGTCTGTAGTGTGGATGGCAGAGTTACAAGGAGAAAGCCACTGCTCTCCAAAAAGAACATTGCTGTCCATCTACACAATGTTAAATATCACATGGACAACTCAGGAAGCGATTGGGTGAATTTTTGTGGACAGATAAGAACAAATTTGATCTTTTGAGTTTGACTGTGAAGCATAAAGTTTGGAGAAAGAAAAACAGTGATGGAAGAATAAATTCCAAATTTTTCCAGCAAATTTTAAAGGCTATCGTCAGGACATCTATTCATGAGATGACTCAAAAGAATGTGGGTCATGCAGCAAGACAATGACCCTAAGCACACAAGTTGTTTTACCAAAGAATGTTTTGGAATGGCCAAGTCAAAGTCCTGACCTTAATCTAGTAGAAATGCTGTGTGAGGTGTAAAAACAAGCAGTTCATGGATTCCTACTAGCTGATGTGAAGGACTGATCAACAATTATTGGAAATGTTTAGTTATTGCAGTTGTGGAGTTATTACTGCCCAAGGAGGCCACACCAAATACATAAAACAAGGGTTCACATACTTTTGCCACTCACAGACATGTAATATTGGACAGTTTTCCACAATACAACTTGACCAAGTAAAACATGTTTGCCTCATTTGAATGATTTGGTTCTCTTTATCTGATTTTAGGACCTGTGAGACAGTCTGATGACGTTTTTACACTTTCAGGCTCCACTGCTTGTATATGTCTTAATGATGTAGGAATATGTGTCTGATGTGCTGTAGAGATATGAGCTGAGTAGAGCTCTCAGATCATTAGAAACCAGTCAGTTAGTCCCACCACAAATAAGGACTAAACACGGAGAAGCAGTGTTTAGTTATTATGCTGCTTTCAAGTTAGAAGAGTCCAGACTGTAGACTTTTAAATCCAGACTGAAAAGGTTTTTATTCGGCAGCTTTCAGCTCAGTATAACACACTGTTCGCTTCACACTTTAATCAGTAATAAAGTATTTCTCTATTAAATCTATTGTGTTGATCATGCTTATTGTATCCTTTTTTATTTTATGTTGACTTACCTCTGTACTTTTTATCTGTTTAACTATTTTCTTTTTCTCTTTCAATTCTACTGATTTGTCTTTATATTTCTTCATTTGTAAAGCACTTTGAATTACTATGATGTATGAAAAGTGTTAATATTATATACTCTAACATTGTGTATAAAGAATGACATGAGCTGTTATTGTGTTCAGTGCTTCTATAAGGTGTTATGCATTATTATAAATATATATATAGCCATCAGGGTCAGATTTAGAATTTCTGGGGCCCCAAGTAATGTCATGTCTTGGGGCACTGATCAAACAGATTCTTTTTTATGGTTATGGTGCGGTGCAGGCTTAAACATAAATTAAATTATTATTATTGATTATTAATAAATATTAATTATTATACATACATTTTAAACATTACTTAAACATTATTATTCAGAATATTTTATTAGGAATCACTAGTTAATATTAATAATATACTAATAATTTTTATATACTAATTATTATTATTATTATTATTATTATTATTAAAATAAAATAAAATAATATTGATCATTAATTAAATATTAATAATTAAATATTAATAAACTGTTAAAATCTTGTAATATAAAATTATCACCCAATTCTGTTATACCTTGATAATCAACTTCACTCCAATTCATTACCACCAGTTACACTTATGTTTGGACTGTATGGTCAATAGACCTCATTTACACATAATTATACCTCATTTTTCAGTAAAAATAAGCAGAAATACTGAATAATTTTGATAATAGTTACACTTAGAGGCATGTAAATGGATGGCTTATCACAAACTGGTAGACGAGCGCGTGCTCACACACACAGGCACGTACACATGCACGCAGAGAGAGAGAGACAGAGAGAGAAAAGCAGGTGAACACAGACTGCAGGCCGAATCAAAACCGCGACCCTGATAAGGATTAAGCAGGTGTGATAATGGATGGATGGATGGTTTGAAAGTCCAGACGCTGACAGTGTGACTGCTGGGACGGCCAATCACACGTTAGTAAGAACAGAGCCGATGAG
>BRDA01025351.1:29985-42272 GCA_036984385.1 Crenuchus spilurus
CACTTCAACTAATACTTCCACATTGTGTCTTAACCCACTATTAAAATATAATGTACTAAAATTGGTAAATAATTATAAATTATTAATTATAAATTAATTACTAATTATTATTATTATTATTATTATTATTATTATTATTTTAATATCAATAATAATCATATAATAATTATCATTGATCATTAAGGATTATTTTATAATACTTATTATTACAAATTCATTACAAATTTTACATACATATTATTAATTATAAATAATTATTAGTTATTATTATTAAATTAAATACAAATTCGGACGTGGCGTGGTATTGGTATTTTTTCTTAGACAAACTAGTCACGGGGTTCTGTACTGTAATGAACCCACATACATTTTAAACATTACTTAAACATTATTATTCATAATATTTTATTAGGAATTACTAGTTACTATTAATAATATACTAATAATAACTATAATTTTATTATTATTATTATTATTATTATTATTATTATTAATCATTAATTAAATATTAATTATTAAATATTAATAAATGGTTAAAATCATGTAATATAAAATTATCACCCAATTCTGTGTTACACCTTCATAATCAACTTCACTGCAATTCATTGTTAAATGAATTCAAATGTTACACTTATGTTTGGACTGTATGGTCAATAGACCTCATTTCCACATAATTATACCTAATTTTTGAGTAAAAATAAGCAGAAATTCTGAATTATTTTGATAAAAGTTAAACTTAGAGGCATGTAAATGGATGGCTTATCACAGACCGGTAAATGCGCCCACACACGCACGCAGAGAGAGAGAGAGAGAGAGAGAGAGAGAGAGAGAGAGAAGCAGGTGAACATGGACTACAGGCCAAATCAAGACCGCGACCCTGATAAGGATTAAGTGGTTCTGATAATGGATGAATGGATGGTTTGAAAGTCTAGATGCTGACGGAGTGACCGCTGGGATGACCAATCACACATTAATGAGCGGTCTAAAGAGAAACAGGCTTCTGACTGAGTGGCTGTTTGTGCTGGGTTCTAGTGCTCAACCCGTCTCTTTTTAATATAGCGTAACACTGTTTTTGGATGAAAAAGAACCAAAACGATCTTTTTTTGCCAACCTCTTTTGGCCAGCAGGGGGCCCCCTGATCTTCGGGGCCCCACGCAATTGTGTGGTTTGCGTGTTGGTTAAATCCGCCTCTGATAGCCATGTTTATAATGCTCTATGACTGAATTATAATGTGTTATAAATGTTCTCATAAAGTCTTATAAAGAGGACATTCATAAATGTGTTACCAAACACATGCAGTGTAAAAGGTCACTCAGAAGCTTCTCTGGAGTTTTCTTGTACTTACTGCTATTTTTTTTCCAAAGAAGGACCCAATCACTCCAAAATAGATGCGTTCACTGAATACCAAATAAGTGAAACGTGAAGCTATTTGCCAAAATGTCAGCATTGCCCTTTAAGTCAATAACACATTATTTTATATCAGCAAGTAAAGCAAATAAGGCATATTGCTGTATACTTTTCTGTAATTATAAATAATGAACAAAGAGTTCAGACTCCGCAGTTTCGGATTAAATAGAAAGGAAAACACTCTGTAATACTGGATTTGTTGAAGTGGTGGAAAATCTGTGGCAAAAAGACAAGTATATCAGATATGTGATGCTGGTAGTGGAAGTGAAGATGTCTACCAGCTGGCTTTATGTGTCGGTGGTGACTTGGAGTGCAGAATATGAGGTAGTACAAGACTATAAACATGGCAAGTCCAATTTGAAGGTGGAAAAATCCAAGTAGAGAGCAGTCATTCTTACATACCAATCTGACAACACAGACAAGTTCTCAGTAAAGTTACAGAGAGGACCTGGAGGATGACAATTTACAGGGTTGGATGTTCAGGTAGAACAGGCCCACAGAGCTGATCAGCAAATATGCTTTTCCACAACTGACATTCTGGAGATGTGATAGAATGACTCATATAGGATGACCAATATTTCTTTTCAGGCTTGGTACCAATAATTAAGAATACATAAAGTGTAAATATTTACAACACCAATTTAGAAGAAGTATGAAAAATGCAGAGAAAAACATCTTTCTTACATTTACTTTGACTTTTTAGCATTGCAGACAGTACAAACAAAATATATTTCATATTTTATCTAGCCAGCTTCACTTGATTACAACAACAGTTTTCTAAATAATGCTGGACCAGTAAAGGTGTAATGTTGCTGTTCCTTCTCACAGCATTTAGAATACATTTTGGCATTGAGGATACCAAGCAAAGAAGTGTTTCAGGTGTTAGTTTGTCCCATTCTTGCTGCAAACTTGCCTCAATGTCTGCAACAGTACAGGGTTGTCATCTCATATTCTGTTAGAGAATTCTCCACACATCTATTGGGCACAGGTCAGGACTGGAGGCAAGTCAATCCAGTACCTGTAACCTCTTTTCTGCAGTCATGTCCTGTAATGTATGCAGCATGTGGTTTTGCATTGTCTTGTTGAAAAATGCATGAAAGTCCCTGGAAATGATGTAGTCTTGAAGGTAATATATGTAGCTCTGACATCTCAGTGTACTTTCAGAGTGTAAAAGACTCTGGCTTTTGGACTTGTTGCTGATAACAGTCTGGACAGTTTCATCTTTAATCTGGAGCACTTTAGAGACTCAGACTTTAGAGACTTTATTGTCATTCAAACCATGTGACTAGGGCTGCAACTATCAAATATTTCTGTTATTGAGTATTCTGTTAGATTTTTTCAGCCATTAATTCAGTAATTGGACAAATCACACTTTTGTGTTTTTAAACAAATATATCAGTAGTGTGTTATGCAACATGAAAAGCCTCTTAAAATGATCAAACAAGTGGCTGCTATTCCTCACAAAAGGTTTTTGTTCAAACTCAACACGTTTAAAAACTTTGGCTTATTGGCTCCAGAACTATTTAATCAACATTTCTGTGAAACTTTTATGATGTACATGAAAAGAAACTATGAAATTAACATAGGTAATAAACAACTTCACAAACAGGTTAGCCTATTTGTCCTTAGTTTATGTCAATAAAAAAGGAAAAGGGGTGTACCCCCTGCAATAACCCATAATAATAATAATAATAATAATAATAATAATAATAATAATAATAATATCTCACACACACACACACACACACACACACACACACACACACACACACACACACATATATATATATATATATATATTCCACCATTGCCACAAAGAGAAGAATATATCACGCTTCCTTAAATCTCTGAAATATTTATCAGTTATAACAGTCCATGTAAGACAATGATACTGTAACTGCACAGTACTCACAGTATATTGTATATATAAGCACTGTACATTATAAAATACATTATTACACAATGTACTACAGCAGCAAAAGCACGGTAGGTTAAGGTATGATAGCGCTAAATTAGAGCAGCAGAAATTTGAGAGTGACAGTATATTTCAGGTAGAGCAGTTTAGCAGTCTGACTGGATCTGGGTAGAAACCTGGATGCTGCACAGCCTTCTTAAAGAGGGACAGGGGGTGAAAAGTCAGTGTGGTGTCACGGAGGATGCAAGTGACTCTTTCCTTGCATCTGGTGATATGCAGTAAGCTGCACCCAATGGTCATCTGTGCAGACTTTACCACTCTATGCAGCCCCTCCTTCTCTGCTAGAGTGCAGCCAGCATACCACATAGTGAGACAGGTGGTCAGGATGCTAACCACACAGCTCTAGAAGGCCCTGAGGAAGTCAGTATTCAGGCCTGCCCTCTTCAGCTTCTTCAAGAAATATAATTGGTGGACTTTCTTTATGACCGTCATGATGTTGGTGTGCCAAGTCAGCATGTCCGTTTGGACTCCCATGTACCCATATGGAGAGAACCCTCTCCACAGATGTTCCAGATATGTATAGAGGAAGTGGGACTGTACCAGTCCTGTGGAAAACCATTACCATCTCCTTGGTTTTCTGGAAATTGAGGATGAGGTTGTTGTCTCCACACCACCTTGTCAGGTCCTCTACCTCCCACTGATATGCCAACTCGTCTCTGTGAGTGCAGTCAGAGGTCATCAGTGTACACAGAAATGGGCTAAGCACACTACCCTCAGGGGATCCAGTGCTCAGGATGATGGTGGAGGATGTGGCTTTGTTAATTCTGACACTCTGTGGCCTGTAGGTCAGGAAATCCAATATCCAGTTGCACAATCATGAGGAGATTCCAAGCGATGCCAACTTGGACATCAGTTTCTGCAGGATGATGGTATTAAACACTGAACTGAAGTGCAGAAACAGCAGCCTGGTGTATGAGTCCTTGTTATCTAATTGAGAGACTGCCTGGTGGGTCAAAGCAGCAATTGCATCAACTGTAGACCGGTTCTGCCTGTATGCAAACTGGTGAGATGTCCTACATCACAATGTCTTGAAGCATGATGCATAGAAATGTTAAATATGTCATATGACATTTGGTATGCACAGTCCTTCAGAACTCTACCTGGTAACCCATCATGGTGAGCGGCCTTTTGGGGTTGACCTTCTGCACTCCTAACCACTGCTGTTGTTACTGTGATTGCTGGGGGCTCACCAAGGTGTCGGGGAGCACTGGGTCATTGAGGCACTGTGCATCACTCTTCTTGTAGTCCGTAATGCACTTGATGCCTTTCTACATGCTCTGTGGGTCATTTGAGTTGAAATGGCCCTGGATCTTAAGGGCATATGTGGACATATAAGGGCATCACTGTCCTTGAAAGCTGCATCATGGGTTCCCAGCAGGGAGCGCACCTATGCGTTCAGCAAAGGTTTCTGGTTCAGCCAGATGCTGATGGTCTTAGAAATGGTCGCCTCCTCCATGCACATCCTGATGTAGTCCAAGACAGATGTTGTGAACTCCTCCAAGTTCACACTGCTTCCTGATGTCACAGCCTCCCTAAATATCTGCCAGTTTGTGGTTTGAAAGCCGTCCTGTAGCCTACACACAGCACCTTCAGGCCACACACAATAGTCCTGCTCTTTGACACTGGACAGTATGCAGGAGGGAGATATGATCAGAGGTGCTGAGGTGGCAGGGTACTGTTCTGTACACTTGTTGTATGTTTGTAAACACTTTGTCCAAAGTGTGAGTGGTGAGGTTAATGTGCTGGTGGAACATAGTGTCACTTTTAATTGTTTAATAATATTTTGCCCTGCAGAAAGAAAGAAAAATGAAAATTATTAAATTCATTTCAATAATTTTCTCACGCATTTGTTGACAAACTGGAGATTCTCTGCTCCTCAAAGTCTTTCATGCATACTTCTTTTGTACCATGATTACATCACCTGTTGACATCACCTTTTTGACATCAGATCATTATTTTTTTTCTCTCATCATTAGCGCTATGTGGTCCCCGACAAACTTTTTTTTTCAATGTGTTGCAGGTCTAAAATGCAGGAATGGATGTGTATTAACAAATGAAATACAGTTTATTACACAAAAAAACATACTGTCTGCATTCAAATACATAGAAACACTTTATCTGCATTTTCCACACTGTCCCAATTTTTTTGATGTTTTATTTTTATTTAAACTGATCATTTCTGATAATTTATTAAAACATAAAAAAAAGTACTTTGAGAAAATAATTGGTCAGCTTATAGTAGAGTGCTGTAACTACTCATTGTAGTTACCAGAGGTGGAATTCTAAATAAATATCCAGTGATTTGTTTATGAAATAAAAACATGTCCAGTTTCATGTATTTTGACCATGATAACTGTTGTGCTTTTAATAAACTAAGGTGAAGGCCAGCTGATAAAATTTGATATCCTGGGACAGTCTTGAAAAGATATTTGTGGTGGTGATGTGGACTCACTTGAAACATGCTACCATCTGGTCAAGTTTTACACAGCAGTATTTTCTAAAGAAGGGGTTCTCAACTGGAGGGGGTGCGCCCCACCGGTGGGGGGGGGGGGGCATGGACACTCTCCCGGGGGGGGCACCACGAGATGGGAGGTGGGGAAAAATCACAAAACATCCCGTACTCATTGACTATTAGTATAAAGGAAATGTGGAAAATACCCGCCCCCTTTGAAATGTACGGTTGAATTATTGTAACACAAACAAATGAACCACACAGTTTCATTTCAAATCCACCAATCAGAGAGCAGTACAGTGAATCCCTGCCTATTTGTGGTTCAGCATTTGCGGATTCACCTATTAACGGAATTTTCTCTAGAACATATTTACTTGTTATTCGTGGAAAACACATATTCGCGGTTTGTTCAGTAGAACATAAAGTGAGGAAAATAAGTATTTGAACACTCTGCGAATTTGGAAGTTCTCCCACTTAGAAATCATGGAGGGGTCTGAAATGTTCATCTTAGGTGCATGTCCACTGTGAGAGACATATTCTAAAAGAAAAAATCCAGAAATCACAATGTATGATTTTTTAATCATTTATTTGTGTGTTACTGCTGTAAATAAGTATTTGAACACCTGTGAAAATCAGTGTTAATATTTGGTACAGTAGCCTTTACAGAGGTCAAACGTTTCCTGTAGTTGTTCACCAGGTTTGCACACACTGCAGCAGGGATTGTGGCCCATTCCTCCACACAGATCTTCTCCAGATCAGCCAGGTTTCTGGGCTGTCGCTGAGAAACACGGAGTTTGAGCTCCCTCCAAAGATTTTCTATAGGGCTTAAGTCTGGAAACTAGCTAGGCCACTCTAGAACCTTGATATGCTTCTTACGGAGCCACTCCTTGGTTATCCTGGCTGTGTGCTTTGGGTCATTGTCATGTTGGAAGACCCAGCCACGTCCCATCTTCAATGCACTAACTGAGGGAAGGAGGTTGTTCCCCAAAACCTCACAATACATGGCCCCGGTCATCCTCTCCTTAAGGCATATGGTTGGATTTAATCATCAAAATAGGTACTTATAAGCACTTTTAGGGGGGGGGTTACAAGTATTCGCAGATTTGCACTATTCGCGGTAGGTTCTGGTAATAGGGCATCTTGCAAGAAGTTGAGAAACCCTGCTCTGAGCGGAGTTTCCATGTTCTCCCCGTGTCCGCGTGGGTTTCCTCCGGGGTCTCCGGTTTCCTCCCACAGTCCAAAAAACATGGAGATCAGGTGAATTGGCTACTCTAAAAAAAAAATTACCCTGGTGTGTATGAATGTGTATGTCTGTGTATGAATGAATGTATGTATGTATGCCCAGATATGGTTGGCACTCTGTCCTGGGTGATCCCCCTAGTGCTCGATGCAGTCCTCCAGGTGGACGGTCGCTTCCGGTTGAGAGTACGCTGTGCGCGATTAGGCTGCCGCTTCTCACCGGTGTTTGTGGTTGAGTGTGTGTAAATGGAGTGTGTTGATTGTAAAGCGTCCTTGGGTATCTAGAAAGGCGCTATATAAGTGTAACGTTCCTTCCTAAAGCAAGTGGTAGAAATGGTTAATAGCAGCAAACAGCCACCTGTATTGGCCAAAACAGGCACAATGCAACACATCATTGACTTTTTGCTCTACCATTACTTTAAAGCTCATTTTTTATTTGTTTGTACAGCCATCAATTCTCTAAAAACATATAAGGCTTGAGCTGTTCAGCATTAGTGTATGCAGTGATAGTTTTGTAAATATTTTGGATAAAAAATTATCAAATATCAAGAACTCTTTGGTCGTGACATAAAATTAGAAGAACTGCTGGAAGTCATAAGTCATTAGATTAGCTTAGCTTATTTTGGAAATGCAGCTGTCAGTGTCATTTTTATACTGATTTTGCTTATAATATGATACACATACATTTCTATTGCTCACTACACTGGATGCATGCACTAAAGTATATTCTCACTGCATAGCAATGAAAAGCAAGACTGTGTGAATCACCTCTACTGTAGCAGCACACATGCATTACACTGACAGTATTGGCTTCAAATACCTCAAATACACTATAGCCTATTTTCTAAATATAAGACAAAGCAGTTATAGACATGTTAAATGATGTCACATTAAAGCTAATGAGATGTAAAGTAATGTTGATGTTTTTCTTTGACTTGGTAGATGTGGTGGCATCTAGGTTTCATTTAGTTACATTTTGACTATTAACATCGAACTACTAATTCCTTTTTTATTTGATTATTAGAGGGCTTGAAAAAAGCCCTCTACTGTTATTCTGCATATTCTTATTTTTATTATTCTTCTTAAGCACTTTTTGTGCAATTAATACAGCCCGAACCGCTCAATGTACAGACTCCGCTCGAACACCGTTACATAGGTAATGATGACGTGACCTGTGCTAAGTATTTTTCGAGTCAGTGACATTTATAGTTTTTAAAAAATTTAAGTTTTACACAAAAAAAATCCCCATAGAAATCTTTTGAGCTACAGCCACGAAACCTTAAAGGCTTGGACCCGGGGCAAATGTCTCTGGGAATCCAAATTTATAGACAAGTGGGACATTTTGTTCTCTTTTTATCGGAATTAAAAATTCACTCCATGCAATCCAATGGGAGAAGTTAGAGTGGGTGACATCATCACCACTGTAGGATTCAGCCAAAAGTGACATAAATCGGTTTTTCTCCGAACAAACTCTTGTAAAACCCCTATACTTTGACATAGAAACACCATTTTGCCTTTAAATGGTAGGGATTTTTGTCCTTTCGAACGTGACAAAAAATGATAACGATTCATGTAGTAGTTTTTGAGTTGTGATGATTTGTTCGGGACTAGCGCTGCCAGTCTGCCCCATTGAACTCAATGTTAAATTTCACAAAAACAGAAACGGCATTTTTATATTTTTTCGTATTTGTGATCGGCAAGGGCCCCTCTCGCTCAAAAACATGTCGGTTAAGCAATAGGTCAAATATTTTCTGAGTAATGGGTGTTTGTTCGGAGGGTGTAATTCAAGGATTTTCAAGGATTTCTCTGTGTCTCAACACAAAACACATACACTTCTGACAGGGCAATGGTAATCCCAACTGCCACTTCTTAACGAGTGTGACCTTTAAAGCCAAGCCTGCCTTGTGTTCCATAGCAACCGCTTTGTGTCCCATAGCAACCGCCATGTGTTCCATAGCAACCGCTTTGTGTGCCATAGCAACCGCCTCAGGTCCCATAGCAACGGCCGTTGGTGCCATAGCAACCGTCATTGGTACCACAGCAACCGCATTGGGTGCCATAGCAACCGCATTCGGTCCATTAGCAACCGCATTGGGTCCATTAGCAACCGCATTGGGTGCCATAGCAACCGCCTTGTGTTCCATAGCAACCACCTTGGGTGCCATAGCATCGGCCTTTGGTGCCATAGCAACCACCTTGGGTCCCATAGCAACCACCTTGGGTACCATAGCAACCGCCTTAGGTGCCATAGCAACCGCCTTAGGTGCCTTAGCAACCGCCTTGGGTACCTTAGCAACCGCCTTGGGTGCGATAGCAACGGCCTTGGGTGCCATAGCAACGGCCGTTGGTGCCATAGCAACGGCCGTTGGTACCATAGCAACGGCCGTTGGTACCATAGCAACGGCCGTTGGTACCATAGCAACCACCTTGGGTGCCATAGCAACGGCCGTTGGTGCCATAGGAACAGCCTTTGGTGCCATAGCAACCGCCTTTGGTGCCATAGCAACCGCCATGGGTGCCATAGCAACCGCCTTGGGTCACATAGCAACTGCCTTTGGTGCCATAGCATCTGCCTTTGATGCCATAGCAACCGCCATTGGTGCCATAGCAACTGCCATTGGTGCCGTAGCAACCGCCTTTGGTGCCATAGCAACCGCCTTGGGTGCCAAAACTGCCTTGGGTGCCTTAGCAATCACCTTGGGTGCCTTATCAACCGCATTGGGTGCCATATCAAGCACCTTGGGTCCCATAGCAACCGCCTTAGGTGCCATAGCAACCCCCTTAGGTGCCTTAGCAACCGCCTTGGGTGCCTTAGCAACCGCTTTGTGTGCCTTTGCAAACGCCTTTTGTTCCATAGCAACCGCCTTGGGTGCCATAGCAACGGCCTTGGGTGCCATAGCAACGGCCGTTGGTGCCATAGCAACTGCCTTGGGTGACATAGCAACCGCCTTGGGTGCCATAGCAACGGCCGTTGGTGCCATAGGAACCGCCTTTGGTGCCATAGCAACCGCCTTGGGTCACATAGCAACCGCCTTTGGTGCCATAGCATCTGCCTTTGGTGCCATAGCAACCGCCACTGGTGCCATAGCAACCGCCATTGGTGCCAAAGCAACCGCCTTGGGTGCCAAAACTGCCTTGGGTGCCTTAGCAATCACCTTGGGTGCCTTAGCAACCGCATTGGGTGCCATATCAAGCATCTAGCAGCACCTTAGCAACCACCTGAATTAACATTGCTAACTCTTAGCAACACCTTAGCAACCACATTACATTTCATAGCAACCACCTAGCAACCTTGTAAACTTTCTTAAGCGATGCAATCATAGGCAGGAGGGCCACAGTCCAGGAGATCCCAGACAGGCAGAGGGCAAGAGTTTTCAAGCCCTCTCTGTAGTTCCTTTAGGAAATGCATATCTAGTTATGTTATTCCACTATGTCAAAATACTAATGATATCCAGTTCACCAGCCACAGAGACCAGTTTTCTGGGTTTTAAAAACAAATGTTCCAAATTATTGGGTTAAAACAGGATTGGGTCCAGAAAAAATGTCCCTAATGCAACCAAAGGAAGATGAACTACTTTTCCAACAAACATTCCGAAGGTAACAGCTAATGTGCAGTCAGCAGCTGATTAAAGCAGCCCTGCCTCCAGCAGTAGGGTTAGCTCAGAAAGCTACCTCTATTGCTTTTAACTGCATGTACATAAAAATAACAAATGAAGGAAAGACCTGCCAAAAAACAGAAACAATAAACACATCAATCTTAAGTTATTAGAAAACGACACCAATTTAACAGAAAATCTGTGTATTGACAATAGGCTGCCCCTGAACACACCAATCAGTTTTTTATTGATACAAGCTGCAAGAAATCAATTATTTGCAGTCAGCAGGTAATTACAGTTACACAGCAACACAAATAAACTTAAACAACCAGAAATTAATTATTAGGAAAATAAATGAACTTCTCAGAAGCTGCATTCTGTCTACCGCTCAGCTCCAAGAGTGAAGGCACTCCAAGTGTATTTATAGCAGCAAACCTGTACACTCACCACCCTGCTCTCAAAACATGACACTCAAAGGATTTCAATGTCTCAGTTCAATTTAAAACAAAAAACAGGTTAATGAGATTTTATGAGCTTTCAAAACAGACAAGTACACTCATAATTAGGCTAATCATTTGAGAAATTAAAGCAGACACAAAAGTTAGTTGGTAGTAAAACATGCCAACATTTATAGATATTCCTGTGGGACACTGTGGCCTAAACATTAGAGATGCTGTTTTTGGACCAAAACTTCACTGCATCAATCATGTAAAGTAGCAGGACAATGGGGAGGGGTGTTAATGTAAGTATGAAGTACCACTGAAAAAGGCACCTCACCCTAAACTGCACCCTGGGTGCTGTGACTGATATGGCTGCCCTGTGGTGCAAATAGTCATTACAAGGTGTGTGTGTGTGTGTGTGTGTGTGTGTGTGTGTGTAAGGATGATAAAAACAAAGTAGTGCTGTTTGCCATCAACAGCCAGGGCCCAAGAGAGCAAGAATTGGCAGTGCTCTCTCTGGGCAGGTAGATGGCGCTCTCTCTATATATATCACTTTCACGTTGCAATGTCTGCTGGCTCAGGCGTCTACTGATTGGTCCAATCGGAGCTGGGGACCCTGTGTGCCTTCCTCCGAGCACGTTAGGCTCTCCAGTGACGGTGTATCAGAGGTGGTTTGAAAAAAAGGTGGTGGCTGCATCACACGCAACGGAGGAGGCTTGTGCTTGCCTGCACCCTCCTAGAGTCAGGGACATTGCAAAGTGATGGGGAGTGAAACTCCCATAGAAATAAATAATGTTCACAAAGTGGGTTTGAGTAGCAGTGACTGACAAATAAGCTTTCCATCCTACATATTTATAATAACACTTAGTATGATTAGTGAAGAGGCTGTGCCAAACATGGCAACTGAAATATTGAAACTGACATATATTCTAATGAATCTGTGGATAAAATAATAATAATAATAATAATAATAATAATAATAATAATAATAATAAAATGAACTTAATGTGTATATGGTCTTCTTCCATTCTGGCTCTGAATATGTTGTTTTGTTTATTTTTACTTCACAAGGCATTGAAGGAAGTACTGTTTACATATGGTTTGGTCTAATTTCTTACTTGAAAATATTTACAATATGCATTATGGAACTACATTACAACAGTAATACCATTCACAGTTTA